>VTPC01003690.1:0-12568 GCA_011009095.1 Ignelater luminosus | reverse complement strand
GGAAATTTAAATATTTGTCAGAACCTGGGAGAATAAAGAAACAACATTAAAGCTAATATTCCATTAACATAAATAAAATTTTAACTGTGATAATCATTTGACATTTTCTTTTAACATTACAAACAGTTGTACAACACACGCCACCTAAGCGCATGTGTGTAACAAACTCCAAATTAAAGAAATAATTTCTTTACAAATATTTTTTTAACATTATTAATGATATCATTAACTAAAGGAAAGTTATCTCTGGTTTTTTCTGCGACTCTGTTCACGCCGTGGGCCGGACAGGTCGTATGTATATTAAATGTGGATAAAAAACTTCTAGATTGTGCCCTGCTTTTATCATATATGGCGCCCCATCTGAAACCATCAACAGAATTTTATCTGTAGGAACTGTCTGAGGTAAAAAAAAGTTAGTAAGGCCCTGACTCATAAATTTAGATATATTTACACTATCGGTTTTTTTAAGCTCATATGAACTAATTAGATAAGGCACGCTAGGTTTTTCAGAATGTAAAATGCTGACAATCAAATGTGCTATAGCATAACGCTGGCAACTATCTGTTGTTTTATCGATGGAAAAGTAAATATAATTGGTACCTATTATATCACGTGTTTTCTTCATTGTTTTTCCAAAAATAACTTAAAACTAGAATTGGTTCATTTTGTGAGCGGTATATTAGCACTAATTAATGCGTTGCACAATTCAAAATTAAATTCTTCTTGCTGGGATCGCTTGGAAGATACAGCGAAAAACTCGCGCAGCAGTAACTGGAGTTTTTGGGACTTTTTACAACTACCCTGGTGTAGAGTGGTCTTAACGTATCGAACAATTTGAAATTTTTTATCACACGATATCTGGAACAAGGCAATGTAGTATTTTACTTTATTATGTAAAACTGTATGTTAAGAGAGTTACTAAAACATATATGAGCTTACTAATCGTTTTGCTGCAGGCTTTACAAAACACTTTGTTTTCGTGTAACACTAGTTGTGGATGATCTTTAAATTTCTAAATATTTCTCCACCTGACAAGTTTACAATTAGTCGTACAAACAATAAACTTAAACTGCAATTATTGCTTGAAGGCATAGCCGACAGTCTTAAAATGCGGTTATAGATCCAATAGTTCTTACAACTTTTAAAAAGAAGTAAACCTTGTTTGAGTATTTTAAGGGTTCTTAGGTTTTATTTTCTCGTTTTGGCAGTTTTAAATCTTTCTGTAATATACCTACACATAATGCATAAATTCAATTCTTTTACTAATGTTTTACATTTTCCACCAAAAAATCGAGGGAATTATGCATCGATATTTTCTCTTAATTAAAATATATGCATAACTGACTCAAAATATGCAAATTTATTTTGATGTCATTTAATAGTAGGTATTTTATTAGATACGGATATAAACAAAAGCATTTTTTTGATATATCTATAGTTACAAATATGCATTTGCAGAGAATCCGTGCATTGTTAATGACATTGCTGATTGCATTAAAAATCTAAATATATTGATGTGTGCGGATGATGTAAAGAAAGCAAAAAACTTTAACGATTGCTATTTGTTACAAGGTGAGTTGAATAGACTCCTACGGTTTCCATAACAAACCTTAACATATATCATGTCATATTTTACAGTAGAAATTTAGCTCAAATCGACTTGTTTATTGCTTTGACTTTAATGTTCTTTCATGGGTACATGATGTAAGAGACCTTGGAGTAGTTCTTGGTAATAAAATAAATTAACCTTTTCAAAACACATAGAATAGTATATAGCAAAAAAAAGCATTATAAAAATTTCGGTTTTATTATTCCAACTTCCAAATCCTTTTCAATTATCAACTGCATCAAAGGTCTATATTTTTCATTTTGTTCACTGTGTATTATCACGGGCTAGCCTAGTTTGAAATCCGTATTATCAAGCTTACATAGGATAAACGTACCTAAATGCCGCCGGTTCTAGTAACCCACCGCCTAATGAATTATTGCTTTACAAATAAGTTATTACAGTACAAATAATTGCGATTTTTAGTTCTCTGTTATCTACTGTCCTTGGTTCAAAGTATTATGTTACTTTCATTCCAAATAAATAAAAACTATGTGTCAATTATTAGCTTTTACTTACTCTCGGAACGTGCGATTATGCTAAGACGAGAAATTCTTGCATTCTAGATAAATTTGTAACGCAACCTTGCGTTATATATACTTACAATAAAGACCGACTTATGGTCTGCCCTGCTAACTCAAGTCGGGGCCTTGGATCGTGGGCGAATGAGAGGAGCAGATCAAGTAACGAGACAACACTTTAGTTTAGGGAACTCTATTGATATTAATTGATAAAATGTTTACACATAAATTTCATATATTGTACCAAAATACTTATCAATACCTACTACAAGTAATTGAGTACATAACCATCAATGATTACTTTGAAATGAAAAGAACTTAATAGAAGATCAAATCCTGGAATTTCAAAAAAATAGCATATTAAAGGGTGCCAAGTATTAATTAATTTAATACTATCTAAACATTAATAAAATGTTTATTATTCAATGCAACAAATGACCAATTAAATGTCACCCTTAAGACAAACATCTTAATATTTTTTTTTTGTTTTTAAAACAAAAACCCTAGGTAAGTCGTATAATTTCAGGATTATAGATGAGTTGCAACAAAGAAAAATGTAACATAATTAAATTTAGATTCATATCTAGTTTTATTAAGGTCCATAAACAATATTAATAAATTTAAATTTCCAAACCCTTAAATAACCTATTTGAAATAAATAAAAACAGGCGATAGGGAACACATGATCAGAACAGATACCAGATGTAGCTACGCCAGACAGAAAAATTGTTTATTCACAACCTGAAACAGATCATATACACATAGCTGTTCTCATATTTTGTGATCCATCGCTTAAGAAGGCATTAGAACAAAATCAACATTGAGATCTTAGGTAGTTCAAATTTTTTTTTGTTTTAATCAACTGTTAAAATAAAATTAATTTTATAGACAGGTTTTTTTAATAATAAAATTATTTTGTATAACTTTTCCAAATTAAAAAAAAATTAACTAACCGCTTTCCTAAAGAGCAAAATCTTTAAAGCATAAAAATTTTACTAGATCAAATGGTAGTGACTAAAAATAAATACATCATACTACAGGCAACTAAATTTTATAAAGATTAATTATTCATAATGGGAAGAAGCCGAAAATAAAAGTTAAATGTATTGCACCACACTATTTTAAAGTAGTCACAGTTGAGAACAAATTAATGAAATATGATTGATAACACGAGCAGCCGTTTGGGATTTCAATGCCGAATCTTGCCATCCAAAGTCAGTCGCTGACGCCACGAATAGTCTCGGAATTTAAGAAGGGGTACGGAACAGTTCCCCACTACTTCACCAGGATGATCCTCTTTCCCCAAGACTGATGTCTCCACCGGACTGGCTTCCCCAAAGAAGCTATGGAGAACACGCAAGCAGGTGAGAACGGGTAAAAAGAAGAAACAAACCAACATACCTTCCATAGAGTTGAAGCTTTCTAAAGAATTTTACAAAACGATGTAATCCAAAATTAAGAGGGTGAACTCCACAAGCTAGTGCACACACCCATACACCCACGGAAGCACTAGGTACTTTCCCACAAAATGAGAAATTCGAAAGAACGGTTGGAGACCGTTAAGACGAACAATGAGCGGCACCCACCCGTGTGTCACAAGACGAGTTCTTAAACTGACCCCCCCGTCGAATTCGGAAACTTGGTCTGCCGGCGAAACGTAAAATCTACAACCAATGGCCATTCTGACAAAATCTAATAGTGACTCGACTGACACCAAAGTAATATTTGTCAACTGCGGATTGGTCCAGAAAATACAAAGGAAATTTAACCCCGGAGAAATAATCAAGAGTATCAATCCGAAACACGAATTCCTTTAAGATAAAGCTATATATCAATGAAAACAATAGAAACACTAATTAGGTAAGCAGAAAATTGGTTTCAAATCTAATAAGTAAATAAGACATTTAGACAAAAGGCTAATGTCTAAAAATCTCAGAACAATTCGCATGCAAATAGCCCTAAATTAATCAAAACTGATCAACTAATCCCGAATCTAATAGTCGATCATTAGCCAACGGAACGATAATAGTTAACCTCTTTTAATTAGCTGAAAACAAATAAATGTCGAACAGCGCTATTAAACGAGTGAAATCCCATAAAACAAGCAGAAATTAATTCTACAAAAGCAAAAAATTTGCTTAAACTACATCTGGCATCTACAGGTAACTATAGATTACAAAAAAAGATCAATCATGGCCATCCTAGAGTACTTGCAATGAAATAATTCTTAAGATTTTCAATACAAAGAAAATTCTCATATGCAACATAAATTTAATACAAGCAAATCTATTAGAAATTTCATTTCTATGATATATAAGGTGGTCTAAAAGTATATATTTTCCTACGAATTCTTATAGGAACGGTGAAACAAATTGAAGATATTAAACGGCAACCGGTGAAGATGACCAAAATTAGTGAGGATCAAGACCCATCTTAGGTTCAGAAAGAAATGAACGTAACAAATTTAGGCATTGTTTTGAACATCTTTGTGAATGCTTTTATTTATTAAATCAGGGCAGTTCTTCATACTGAATACAAAGAATCATGAATTTTAATTAAACCAATATTGAAAACAAAGGAGGGGCGGCTTATTGGTACAAAATGCGCATTTCGATTAGTTATTTTTTTTGAAATATAAAACTAAACATTTTATAACTTTTGATAACAAGTATATATACCATTTACATGTGCACTGTTATACAGAAAGTTTCATTGATAAATATTATTTCCATTTAAATAAAAACTTCAAATATTCTATAGGTGGCGGAGCATCGGTGCTTTAGATATAATATGCAAAATAGGTTTCTTTATTTTGTGGTAAGAAAATACAACATGCCTGCCGTAAATTATAAAACTCTGCAGAAAAAGCTGGGATCACTCGTATTATCAGACGCACGTGTAGTTGCAGATTGTGTATTTCGGCATAAAATTATTTCCTTATTAGTCACCTTTTGTGTTAGAAATTTGTTCTACATTTCCAAGTTTTTAATTTCAGTCGTTTTTAGAGATGATAGCATGCAAATATCTTTTTAATTTTAAATACTTTGACGGCTTTCCTTTACCGATACTTACCACTTTTGAATATCAACAAATTGCATAATGGTAACTCCATACTGCTGGATGTTCCAAAACATCTTATTTAATTATACGAAAACTATTTTTATTTCCAGATATTTTGTCATAGATCCTTCACAATTATTTAATATTACATAATAACTTCAATATAATAATACATTTATAGAAAATCCAATCAAAGGTAAATGAAAAAGCTTATATAAAGATAAAAGTTTATTACATTTTATTATAAAAAATAATTTTCTTATGTACTGCTAACAACTACAGTCTACACAACAAAATACAATGAGTTTTTTCAGGTTTTCTCGAAATGATATAGATAATCAAGTAACAACACTTACTTCTATGTAACGTGCACTAGACTTTTGAATTATAAAGATTATAAACGACAGTACAATGAATTCTCAAAATAATGCTTAAATGTTCTAGATAGTGTTTATTTATAATATATTGCAATGGTATTGGATCACAAGAAATTGTGAAAATAAAACTTCTAAAAATTCTCAAACGAAACTTATCTTCAAAGGTCCGTACAGAGCAATAACTTGAATAAATAAAATTCAACTTTAACTCTAAAATTAACTTTGCGCCTTTTATTTATCTGCAACGCCCTATATACTAACATATGAAAATAAATACGTCCAAGGTAATTCAAAATAAATAACGTAATAGATAAGTTAATTTTCTAAGTGTCGCTTTTATTTTGATAATGTTGATGGATATTAGAAACGGCAAATCATTGAAGTGTGTTTTAGTAACATAAAACTCTAAAAAGATTTTTTAATTGCATGATCTTAACACAAAACTCTTCTTCCTTTTATCCATCTACTTCTATAAACATCAACAGTTCGATTATTTTGGTGCTGCTCAGATTAAACAGTAACACCAACCAAATAATGCCATTTGAAGGAAAATGTGCATATGGTTTTAGTAATATTTCACTTTCTTATAACAAAACAAGGTGATTCTGATTAGACATGTTTTTTGTACACATGGTGGAGGATGATGAACCATTGAAAAGTAAGAGTAGGTACTTTGTCGAATAAAGCAAGAGTGGAAAATTCTTGTTTTCAATATACAAGACGGCAAGGTTTTACCAAAAATTAATCGTAATATTTCAAAGACGACATGTGTGTATGATTTGTACCATAGCAAAACTACATTTAAGCAGTTACGCATCTATGATAACTTATTTTAATAAGAATTAGTACATAGTTAATAGGGTATAGAACGCAGCAAATCGGATCAATTTATTTTCAATACCAAAAAATCCATCGAAAACAAATTTAATAAGTTAGTGTTCTTATTAATTGTTAATCATGGCGCTTTTGCTTTGAGTTTATTAAATAAATTTTATGAAATCGTACCATGTGAAACAATCCAAAAGCAAAAATTATTCTAGATGCGGCTTTAATAAAAAGACTTGCTTTTTTCTCATGAAATTTCTTTGAAATATAAGCTTTGTTCTCGGGAGACTTTAAGTGTACAATCGGTTTCTTAGCAATGTTATTATTTTTGGGTTTTCAGGTGTTTACAGACACAGCAGACGTATCATGCCCAGTGACAGAAGGAAGTCTGTCGGTATTAATCGAAAGTCGTTGATCGATGACTTGATTTTCTTCAATCTTTGGTTAAAGTGTATCCATATCATCATGTAAAGTTGAACCAACACGAAATTGTAAGCTGATTCATTCCGGTCTGCCCTAAAAATGCATTTACGTAACTTTGCACAGGTTAATCCAATTACTCTTAATTGCCATGGATACAACTGATTTAACAACAACTGCTTCCTTGGTTATTTTGATCGATTGGGTTTCAAGTGGTTGGCAAATAGTTTTACCTTTTTAAGAATGTCATGTTCACTTGGGTAGTCATATCCCAGTTTTAAGCCTCGGAAAGTGTCCCGCGCATTTTGGGGCCAGCTGCTATTAAGACATACGTCAAGTTCAGGAACAGTTAAGTTTAGATAAGTTAAATTAGATAACTGTTCGAAATGTCTAACAGACAGCTCAGAAATACTATTATTCCCTAAATGAATTAATTGCAACGTAGAGGACCTGAAAGTATTCTTGTTTAGTTTCTTAATTCTGTTACTGGCTAAAAAAAGTTCGCGTAAGCTATCGATGACAGCAAAGGCATTCATTTCAATAGATTAAATCTTATTTTCTGATAAAAATAATCTTTCAATTGTTGCATTAGAGAAAGTGCCCCTGCAGATTATTCTCATTTCATTATTGTTCAGATTGAGTACACGTAGACGAAGACCACGAAATGCTTCAGGTTCAATAAATTTAATTGTGGTGGATTTAGTAAAAGTATCTTTATCGATCCCACTCAATTCATTATTACCCAGCCAAAGGATACGTAAACTATTCAGATTTTTAAAAGCATAGGGTTCAATGGTTCTGATTCTATTATATCTTAAAGACAATTTTTCGAGTGTATATCCTGAGAAAGTACTGGTCTCGATTTTTGTTATACTACTACCATACATCATGAAATACTGCAAATTCTTTAGATTCATCGGTATAATAGCATTGATTTCATACTTAAACTTTATAGATAATGAACGAAGTGATTCACAAAAAGTGGGAACAACATTTTCTTCACTGTGAGAAGAAAGAAGAAGATTACAAAATTTATCAAAAACTCCCGGTTGAATATACCTAATAGAGTTGAAACTAAGATCTAAGAGCTTGGTTGTCGAACTCGGTAACATATCTTCATCGATTTGAGTAATCCTGTTAGCATTCAAAGTAAGGAAGCTGAGGTTTTTCAGATGTTTAAAAGAATCACGCTCTATATTTGCAATGATGTTTAGAAACAACTCCAACGTATGAACTGACGATCCCGAAAACATATTTTTTCAAATACTACTTAACCTATTGTTAATCAGGAGCAGGCGGTCAAGATTGTTGCATCCATAAAAAGCGTTAGGCTCGATATCTGTAATGTTATTAAAACTTAAATCAAGTGCTTCGAGTGAATGTATATTAGAAAAGGTGTGCGAACCAATAATCGTAAGTTTGTTCTTTGATAGCCCAAGGACTTTAAGATAGCTTGTATTCTTAAAGGCGTTACTTTCAATCTCTTCAATTTGATTTTGAAACAGATACAATTTTGCTACTTTGGTTGCGGAAAATGTGTAGTCGTAGATCTTAGTCGGTTATGGTCCAGATCAATGATTAAAGGATTTTTGAGATCTACAAAAGCATTACTTTCTATAATTTCAATTTGATTCCAGCTTAAATCTAAAATCTCCATTGAAGTTTGCGTAAAAGTGTAACTGACTATTTTTGATAATTTATTACGACGTAAATTAAGCGAAGAAAGCTGTTTCATGCCAGAAAAAGCTCTTGGTTCTATAGTGTCGATCTCGTTTTCTAACAAACTCAATCTCTGCCCAGTGGAATTCAGGAATGTGGTTGTATTGATTCTATTTATCTTATTTCTGGATAAATTGATATCCTTAAGGTGTTTTAAATTGGCAAGTGATTTGGGTTCAATTATTACAATGTCAGTGTACATGAAGTGCAATTCTTCAGCAGAACTTGGAAGCATGAAAGCAGTGATTTATTCTTGGGATTACTATTACTTTCAGCGTGCGAAGATTACGTAAACCATATAAGCCTTCAAGTTCGATTTCTACTATGATGCTGGCTTGCAGTACTACTGTACGCAGTGGAAACTCTAAAAAGGAAAGCTTTGGTTAGTCTTGAGTTATTTCTAAACGTCTCCTTTTAAATATTTTCGTTTTGTTGCTATAAAGGGTCACAGAGGATAATAAAAAAAGGCTAATGCACAGTTCAATTAGGAATATGTAAGGTGTGTTTAATATTCAGCGAGTTTTAAGGGCAGTTACCTAACTTCAAAAGTGTCTTCGTTGAGTAATTTTAAAGAACAACAGTAACAAATATTTTATTGAAGCGAGGTTTGGAACCAACGTACAGTCTTTTTCATTATTTTACTCAATGCATTAATCAAATATACAAAGTTCAATTTTGTAGAGTTTGTCCATAATCAGACAATATTGTTTTACCTGATTACTGCTAAGTCATATCTTGTGTATTTGATTAATCCACTACCTAATTCAAATAATGAATTCGGCATTGTTTGTGCAAAAGACTTCCATTAACTCATTTTGTTTTAAAATAAAAACAAGTCTGCCATGCTTTAATGACCCATATTTTACACCTGGGTAGATAGAACCGGATTTCATTTGACACTAATAACACCTATCATTCACCTGATTTTTTGCTAATGTAAATCGTGGAAGAATCATAATAAAGTAAGGCGTAATCATTAAAATTTTAGTTTCTAGCAGGGCATGACAAAGCAAGTAATGTCTTAACTTATTTTAGTTTGAGTAAAATTATTATCAGACAAATTGACAGAGACACATTAGAGATCAGCAGATTTGTAGGATGTTGGCATGCATCGTGTCTAAAGCTTTTTAACCACGCTGTGGGTATATTTGAGAAGGAAAATCGACAGACACGTATTTTCTCAGTTTTACGATTTCCCAAATATTAAGGGATCTAGGGGCCCTAAAAGAACTCTTCTTTGCGCTATATTTTAAAAACTATTTGTCCGATTTTCTTTAAATTTTGTACGCCTGTGTACGTATATTATCTTCTTATACCACACTATACGACAAATTTTCAAGCAGATAGAAGAGAAGAAGAAAGACCAATACTAAGTCGAGTTCGATAGAGCACTGAAAAATCTAACTAATGGCAAAACCCCCGGCATAGATAAAATCTCAAGCGAAATCATCCAAAGTCTAGTCAAGACACATTAAATGAAATATCCGCCCTCATTAAACAAATATGCAGGACCGGAGAACTCCCAAAAACTTTACAAGAATGACATTCGTTCCAATACCTAAAAAAACAACATCAAAAAATGTGAAGAATACAGAACTATAAGCCTTACTATCCACATATCAAAAATATTAATAAAAACAATATACCAAAAACTAGAAAAACTAATAAAAGAAAATCTTACACGGAAGATCAGTTTGGGTTCTGTCGAAATAGAGAAACAAGGGAAGCCATACTAGCAGTCAGACTAGTTATAGAAAAAATTATGAAAAAAGGAAAACAAATTTTTACAAACCTCATTCATGAAGAAAAGGCTTTCGATAATGTAAAGTAGAACATAATGCTCAAAATATTAAAAGATATCGGAGTAGGCGAGTAGGACAGAAGAATAATTCACAACTTATATAAAGAAGAAATTGGAAAAATAATATATAACGGAGAAGAGAAAGAAACAGAAATTAGGAAGAGCGTTAGACGAGGATGCGCGTGTTATTCAACATATACATACAAAAAGCGATTGATGAGTTTAAGCAATCAGAAGCAAGAGATATAAAGATACAAGGAGAACAGATTGCAACAATAAGATATGCCGATGACATAGCATTACTTGCGAACTCGAAAGAAAAACTGACGAAATCCCTAATAGTTACGGACAGAATACTGAAAACAGTACGAAATAAAGATAAATAAAAAAAAGACAAAAGTAATACTATGTGGAAGAAACAACGAAACAATGGGCGACTTAAGAATGAACGGAGAAATAGAAGAAGTAAAAGAGTTCTCGTACCTCGTGTTACGGGCAAAACGAGTTTTAAGTTCCCCACCGAAAGTATCCCGTGACAGTTATTAAGAGTGCCTGCGGGCTGGCTAGAATTCGCCGGAGATTGGGGTGGTTCGCGAGAATGTGGGGCGGAACCGTGAGCTCAGTGAAGTCAAATTCGGAGTGTATGGGCGCCAATTACGGTAGTCTGTTGCTGGCCCCGTAATAGACCAAGCTACCTTAACTTCTATAAAGGGAGAATTTTCCTGAGGGGCCCTACTTGCACGCTGCGTTAATGTGCCTAAATTTTGATAAGATATTGGGTCGGTAACAGGCCCAAAAAAAGGAAAGCAACGTCCTTTGACGGTCCGTTGGAGATGACATCCACCGACGAGCTCCAGGAGGTGAACGTACGTTGGCAGTTAATATTGGACTTACCGTAGGTCTACTGCGTTATGTAACTCATTCCTGTAACATAAATTAAAAAGGCACAACCAGACAAGCAGAGCAGCAAATAAAGAAAACACGTCTCTCGGGTCTAACGCATAAAACTATATTGGACTTTATCAGGTATTTAGACACAAGATTTACATTACAAATGCTTCTAACAAAACACAGGTAACATTTGAATAAAGTCCGTAAGTAGTGACAAGGTAGTGAATATTAAAATACTAGGAATAACCTTAATCTCTGGTACCAGTTTACCTAATATCTTAACCTACTATTAGAGGATCAAGACTGTTGAATTAAAACCTGAAACTACTAGTTTTCAATCATAGCGACTAAAAGAAAACGGTTATTACATGCATACCATAAAACGTATGCATTCCTGAAGGAAGTGTAGATATTTGCCTCGCGCAATTAAGGCGATTTAAAAGTTATCAAAGTGTAATTAGATTATTAACAAACAAAAAAAACAGCCTCTATAAAATCGGCCAAATTGACAGTAACCGGATTAAATTTTAGTAGAGTAACTACTGATCTCCATTAATCAAACTATTGTTCTCTAGTTAGGTAATCAAAATAATTTTGGTAATTAATTTTTTTTGTCACCAAGTCAAACAAGCTCTTACTAAATCTTCATAAGTGGAGGGACGGTAGTTCCGGTATTGCTCTGTTCTTTTACCTCTAAACGCTTACGAACTAACGTAACTACGTACAAATAATAAGCAATATATACAATGAATTATAAATCTAAGAGATAAACAAAGGCAAAGTCTAAATCCGCGTTGCGATAGTGAGGTCTTTAAATTTTACTTTATTAGGTACGCGCACAGAAATATTACTTTCACTTGCACTTTCCTTTTTAACGATACATAATTGTCTAAGAACTAAAGGGTACAAAAACAATTTTTTATTACCTGCTGGAGCTAGACAGATGGATGTCTTGGTGGCCCTCGTCACAGGGGCCTTTAAAAGGGCGATGATCCTCCACGCAGCGAAGCAACCAGGTCAGGCAAATGAATAAGGCGGAAAAGCCTTGGAAGATGTTTTGGGTACTAGTTGGTCTTCCACGGTGATGAAAACGGGCTATTAAATTGCGACGATCCACACGGGAGTGAAACAATTAACCAGAACTAAACCCCTGATTCCATAAACTTCTCGGAGAGATGAAAGGTTAAAAGATAGTTTCTTGTGTTAATTTAAAATCAGGAAAGCGTCCTGCATCGAACTTTGTATCCGTTTTACAAATTCGCGTAATTCAAACCAACCGTAGGGTTGACCGAGACACGAGGCTCACCCGTTGAAAAATAAAAGACCGTACCACGTAAAACAACCCGAA
>VTPC01003689.1:35509-141241 GCA_011009095.1 Ignelater luminosus | reverse complement strand
TTTTTTACTGCTTTCCTTTTAACTAATCTAATAGAAACTTTTAATTTTGATATTGAATGCTTCACAAGTGGTTGACTTGATATTCAAAAATTATATTACAACTGTCACTGAAGTCGTTCCTTCAAGTTTCTTGAAAATCAGAGTTAAATGACGCCAATATAACAGCCACCCAGTATGTGATTTTCGTAGAAAGTTCGTGCACATACGCGAAATTGAAGCAAAAGTTTCGTCATTCCCAATGACACGAGTGGTCTTTATGGCCTCGACTGTATTGACAAAAGTGTGGCGGACTCGTCGCTCTTTCAGATATAACCAAACACTGGAGCTGATTGCGAGCCATGATTGTTTCAAGTGAGCAAAATAACCACGTACTAAAGAACTTATAGAAACTTGAAATTTATTTTTAGGTTTGAAAGAAAGTTGTGCAGCACAAAAAAGGGAAAAAGTTTTATATAACCGAGTACTACCGTATCCAGTAAATTATGAGAAACTTATGAAATGAATATTGCAATTTACAGAAATAAATTATGAAAGAAGCTTTCAGATTATTTCATAGACAAAAATACAAAAATTATCCGTTAAAATATTTATTTTGTAATTTTAAGATAATTGAAATCAAACTGATCATGTTGCAAAGTAGCTGAACTAATTAATTCAAAAAGCAATTTAAGGCTATTATACAATTATAATCTTTTTTATTTTAACCATTTAGACACATAGCAGTCAAAAACCTTTTTCAAGATAAAGGATTTGTGAATTATCTTTTTCGGAAGACTTCTTCATTTATATTTGTGTCCATTGTTATTTCTGGTACATAGAAGCAGGTATGCTTTCTTAACCATAGAAGGAATTTTCTGAAATCTGAAATTGCACTACCGCATTGCACTCATGGTGATATCGAAAAGACAAGTGTGATGTATGGCCTAATCAGCACAACCACTCACGTGTGCCTTAAAGCAAGCCATTCATTTTAAAAGTGCTCCTTAGCTTATCCGCGGGCATTGAGGCACACAGACTCATCAGAGATGAGGCGTTGTGAAATATGGTGTTGTGGCTTCTTGGTAGAGTTATTGAACCTGCAGAGTGAAGAGTTTTATTAGGTTATCCAAACACCGAAGTTCGGGAATTAGCATTGTTGATTGATGATTATCTGGTCGAAGCATTCTCGAACATATAGCTTTTTCCTTTCGTGCAACAGTTGAGTAGAAGTTTTATAGGTGTGAATAAAACTGCTCTTATGCACTACTAGGTGAAGTCGCAGTTTGCTTCCTTGTCCTAAAGAGAGTATATTAGAAATGTGGTCCTCTGGTAAGAAATAGCTGCTCTTCAGAATTCTGGCCAGTTTGTCAGATAATTTAGCTAGGGTGTCTGAATACAATCACAATTATCTTGTAGGGATGGAGGATGATCTTTCAGTCTCGCGAGTTTATTAAAAAAAAAACAAAGTGAATAAGGCAACAGATAGAGGAATATCGTGGTAATAAAAGAAGAAAAATTGAACCTTGAGAAATACCAACGTGCGAGGTATACATTTTGGAAGATTTTTGAAATACTTGTACTTGATGTTACTTTTAGTTATGCGCAAAAAGTCTACAAATTATTTTCTCAAACTGAGGTGAGGCTCTAGTGTACAAAGTTTTTGCAAAAGCACTTCACGCCAAAGCAGAACTGACTCACAGCTTCTATTGGTCTATTTCTTCTTTTGAAGTTTATTTTGGATTTCTTAATGTCTATCTAGTTATCTCCTTATATTTCTTCATGCCAATGATCTACTTACTATTGAGCATGGTTAAGCAATACTTACCGGTCTACGACGCAACGTTGGATATCCAAAAGGTCTTAAGAAAACCATTTCGGATCAAACGAATCAGTCAATAAAAAACTGAAAAAATATGAATACCAATTTGATCAGTTTAGACTGATCAGATATAACTGAAAAGAAAACTGAAAAAAGCTTGATGATTTTTAATGTTGAAAATTAAAAGCCTATAAATGCATTTGTACGTGTAGATATAACTATAAGAGAGCATTGAAGATCTTGGTGCATAATTCTACTGAAAGACACTCACGATCAATTGAAGTGTTTCCTTCTGCACAGTGCACCGTTCCATTAGTAGTATCTTTGTATGGCCTTATTTTATTATTATGTCGATAAAATCTTAAGAGCTCTAGTTTTGCAAAACCATCCTATCTTAAAACAAAAAGGTCGAGTAAGCACAATAGGATGCTATGCTGAATAGACGCTGAACTGATGATATCTATCGGATGAGTGTAAGGTTAATCTCTATCTCTGCTAAGGTCTTTATCAAAATTCCTTTTGGAAATTATTATGTATATCACAGAGCAGTGATGACTTGTCAAAGCACAAAACTGTGAAACCACAATACTTATTTTGTAAGGTTAGTTATTGGGCATTCGCATAATTGATTATGAAATTCTGACTCGCAGTAAATATCACAAATAATAATAATAAAAATCTTGAGATTATTCACGCGGAAACAGTCTGTAAAAGGATGTCATCGTTCAAGAGGGGTGTCAAAAAAAATCTTTATCGGAGAGGGATTGAAATATTTACGGGTCGAACTAAAAATATCTAAAAAATGACAAAATGACTATAGTAATTGAAGCTGAGAGGTCCAAAGAAAGGTAAGGTAATGTTACTAGTCACTGTCACTGTTATTATCATGAGTTTCTCGTATTTGTTCATAACAGTTTTTAACTTGACCACTTACACTTCCACTATGTTTATTTTCCGTGTGTGAACTGTCTTCACTTCTTCTTGTTACGTGCGAGTACCTTAGCCTCCTCTTTCGTTATACCCTTTTTTCTTAAAGTTTTCTCAATGTTGTCTTCCCACGTTTTCGCTGGTCTTCCTCGTTTCTTCTTTTCTGATACTCTAGTTTCCCATACTTTCTTGACTATTCTATTATTGTTTATTCCAACCATATATCCGAACCATCTCAGCTGTGCTTTCTCCACTGTTTACTTGCCTGCTTATTTGTAAGGTTTCAGTTTTCACACCCGAACGTCAGAATTGGCACAAAAACCGTTTTGTAGACACTCATTTTTGTCTTCCTAGATAATTCTTTCTTCCTTACACATATGCTTCTAAGTGAATGATACATCCTTGCCGCATTTTTAATTTTAGCTGTAATTTCTGCTTCTTGACTTCCTCTATTATTTATTTGTACTCCTAGGTATTTAAATGTATTGACCTGCTCTAGGTTTATGCCATTTAACTCTATGTTGACTCCCATGTGATCTGTTCCTGTCACCATAATTCTTGTCTTATTTCCATTTATCTTCAAGTTCCTCTTTTGGAATGTCTCTTCTATCCATTCTGGTACTAAGTTTCTGTGTCCTACATATAACTTATATTATTTGTTTGATGGTAAATATATGGTCTTGGATTCCCCTGCCTTTTCTGAATCCACTTTGGGGTTCTTCTATCTGTGCCCCAATCTTCTTCCTCATCCACCCTTCTATAATTCTCTCATACACTTTAGCCACTATACTCAGTAGGGTAATGCCTCTGTAATTTTTACAATCTGTCTTATCTCCATTTTTATATACTGGTATCAAGATGCCAATTTCCCAATCCTTTGGTACTTTGCTTCCGTCCCATGCTTTGTTAAAAATCTCAGTAATCAGTTTTAGTCCCTTCACCACTAAGTTTTTTAGCATTTCTGCCGTAATTTGGTCATGACCGACTGATTTTCCTTTCTTTAACATCTTTATTGCTTCTGTTACTTCTTTTAGCTCTATTCTTGATCCTTCTTCTATGTTTTGGGCTGCTATCCCTTCGTTTTCATACTCACTTTTGTGAGTTTGTTTCCATATCACCATGATTTTATCACCGTCCGTTTCCATAACTCCATTTTTGTTTTTCAATTGTTTCAGTTTTGGTTATTGCTTTCCCGTTTTTGCATTTTTTAGTATCTTGTAAAATAATTTTTGGTTACTATGGTAATCTTCTTCCATCTTATCTCCGAAGTCCTCCCAAGATTTCTTCTTTGCTTCCTTTACCATTTTCTTTTACCTTATTTCTCTGCTCTTTGTATTCGTTATATCTGCTATTAGTACTTTCAGCCAGGTAACGCTTCCATTTTTCTTTCTTCACCTTGACTTCTTTTTTGATTTCTCCGTTCCACCAAGGCGTCTCTCTTCTGTTATTATTTATTTTTCTCTCCCCACAAACCAGTTTTGCACTTTCTCTGTATATTTAAAATAATTCCATATCTGTTCTATGGTCATCTCTTCTATGTTACATTCTTCAAACATTGCCTCAGTTTTTAGAGTAAATTGTTGTGCTATTTGTTCTTCTGCTTGTTTATATGATTTTATTGCTTTTTTTTCAGGACCCTTGTACGATATATCTTTTTTTTCTTTGTTACCACGTTGTCTTAAAGTATGTTTTCCTATGTTTGTTTCAGCATGAGCAAAAAGTGGTCACTATTTACTGCTGCACTTCTTCTAACTCTTACATTTCGGATGCCTCTTCCATTTTCTCTATTTATTATTATATAATCAATAATTGATTTCTCATTTCGGCTAGTCACTACTCCGGTGTATTTATGGATTTCCTTATGATTGTAAAAGGAGTTTGTAACTATCAGGTTATTTTGAATACAGAAGTCTATTATTCTTTTTCCATTGTTGTTTCTGATATTTTCACCGTGGACCCCTACTGTCTCTCCTGCTTCTTGTCTTTCTTCCCAACTCCCCCATTAAGGTCACCCATAACGATTATTTTCCCTTTCTTATTTATCCTGTGTTCTTACTATATATACCAGGTGTATACCTATGAAATGAGACTTTCAGCTATTAGACCACAGATGTCGCTAGGAGTATTTTTAAACTGTCCCAAATGTCTTATTTTTTTCGTCTGTCATCTGTCAACAATATTCAATTCATTGTTTGTGATGTTTCATACAACAACGCATTTTTTTCGCTCTTAAAAATGTCGAATTTCGTTCCTTCAAACTACGATTTGCGGACATCGTTGATTTTCTGTTATCAATTGAAGAAAAACGCTTCTCAAGCTCATCAAATGCTTATAGAAGCTTACGGTGGACATGCTCTAAGCAGAGCACAGTGCTTCAGGTGGTTTGAAAAATTCCGAAGTGGTGATTTTAGCGTGGAGAACGAGGAACGTGGCCGGCCACCGAAAAAGTTTGAGGACACCGAATTGCAAGCATTGTTGAATGAAGTTGATGGTCAAACGCAAGAAATGATGGCAGAGCAGTTGGGAGTGACCCAAAAAACCATTTGCAAACGTTTGAAAGACATGGGCATGATTTTAAAGGTCGGAAGATGGGTGCCGCATGAACTGACTGAAAGGCAGCAAGAGAACCGAAAAACCACTTGTGAAATGCTGCTCTCCCGGTTCAAAAGGAAGTCTTTTTTGCATCGAATCGTTACGGGCGATGAAAAATGGCCACAAGCCAAAATCAATGGCCAAACCAAATCGCTTCGACCGCAAGACAATGCTGTGTGTTTTCTGGGATCAGCATGATATGATTTGGTACGAGCTATTAAAACCAGGTGAAACAGTTGACGGTGCACACTACCAACGACAATTGGCCGATTTGAACAGCGCTATACACCGAAAACGCCCAGAATATGCCGATCGGCGTCACAAAGTAATTTTTCTTGATGACAATGCACCACCACATCGAACAAGAGCGACCCGGGAATTGGTGGAGACGTACGATTGGGAACCGCTGGTGCATGCGGCTTACTCACCAGACTTGGCGCCTTCCGATTATCATTTGTTTGCATCGATGGGCCACGCACTTTCCGAGCAGCGCTTCAATTCTCACGAAGAAGCCAAAAAATGGCTCGATGATTGGTTTGCGACCAAAGACGGCCAATTTTTTTGGCGCGGCATTCACAAATCGCCTGAGAGATGGGTAAAATGTGTCGCTAGCGATGGCTATTATTTTGAAGATTAAATTTGTAACCATTTTTTGTTAATAAACGTTTAAAATTGAAAAAAAAAGTCTCATTTCATAGGTATACACCTATGTATAACTAACCATAGTAGTTTAATATTTTTGGTTCTGAGCTTTAGTTATAGATATGGAGCACACATCAATCATTCTTACTTAAACTCGGACGTTGGGTTTTCTTATCATCCTCCTCCCAACTTGCAATTCTCCTATAACAATTTCCTTAAAGAATAAGTTTCTACATTGGTGGTGTCAATAACTAAACTGCTTGAATGAGTTTTATTTGCATGCCTCCTTTGATTCTGAAACTTGCTTCCCGTCAATATTCATAATATTTATCCACTAAAATGCTTTTTGCTTTTGAACGCGTTTTAGACGAACAACTTATATCAGAAACTTATTGTTGTGCTGGCTTTAATTACCTGGACTGTTTACTACTAAATCTTATGAGGCATGCTAATTAAATATCTCTTTTAATTTGGTTTTGTAGCTTAACTGCTGATAGCTTTGATGCAATCGTTTGTACATCATTTGCATTGGAATTGCGGCACAGCCGAGCAGCTCACTGTTAGTTAGTCTACACTAAAAAGATTGCTGATTGAAAGTCGATTATCTCTAAAACTTTAGTGAAAAACTATTAAAGCATACTTTGCCCAGGAAATCTTTTCTAACAGAAGCAACTTTGGACACTTATGGTGGTTTGAAGACTACATTTAACCGTTGGGTACTCTTATACTGCTGTCTAAGAAAGAAGGTAACGTCAAACCTTAACCTAATAATTTAATTATGTGGAAATCCGCAATGAAGTTAGTTTTTTTCTATTTTGTATTGTTATCAGTTTTCAGACACAGATTTGTAGAGCTATTTTCAGTTCCTGGCTATAATCGTCATGATCCTTATAGTAGCAGACAATTGAAACTCTCATCCACCGTTACGATAGTTTTTTTCCAAACTCTAAGCATCTTGAACTTAGAATTTTAAATGTTAAATAAGTCTAGCCCAACTCTGTACTATAAGCTGTATTACAAATCGGTTTTCAAAATCATTTTTTCCAGTATTACAGTAAACAAATTGAAAATCTTAAGAATCTAACTCAATTCCTGTTTATTCCTTTGGTTGATAAAAAAGCGTACTGACATTGCAGGGTTGTAAGAGTTGCTGATTAGAGGGAACGGTAGTAAAGTTTGTTTCAAATTGTTACAAAACGAAGCTATAGATCGAAAAATTCAAAGATCAATGTAGATCGATATTTATAATCTTGAGGGGTCAAATGTGCTCAGTTTTATTTTAAATTCGTCTGTAATTACGGATTGAAATTAACAAATTATCATTATATCCTTAATTCCAAAGCTTGCTATCCATATATGGCGTCTGTAGGATTAGTTGCAATGAAAATTTTTTTAATTCGGTTTTGTAAAATGCATACAACTTTCTTGATATGACGGTTCTCAATTTCAGTGTGTTTTCACCTTCATTATTTGCTGTTCTGCTACCATAAACCATTCTCTAGCTTAATGGATTTGGTTCCTTAATGTACTTCATTCCAGATCTTGATAATAATTACGACAAAGTAATTGTCTTCATCTGCAGGTAATCTATGAGCTTGATGAGCACATGCGATATATTCATTATATACATTACACTA
This sequence comes from Ignelater luminosus, assembly GCA_011009095.1. Taxonomy (NCBI): domain Eukaryota; kingdom Metazoa; phylum Arthropoda; class Insecta; order Coleoptera; family Elateridae; genus Ignelater; species Ignelater luminosus. The sequence continues at coordinate 133,645 of VTPC01003689.1, read as the reverse complement.
CTGACATGCTCTGAGCAATTAATGTACAAACACTACATGAAGCTTTCATTTCGATTTTAACTTTCTTCTCGTTTTATTTCTTTTTCCCCCCTTCTTCATTTTTGTTTTTTCTTTTCCAGACTTAATTCCAATGACAATTCTCATTTTATTTTTAAAAAGTCTTGATAGAACTTTAATATTATAGCAAATTAAAATTTCTTTGTTTATCTTCAGTTTTTTCCGGTCAGTGTGGAGATGTTAATTAGCCTAATTGAATTGCAGGTTTTGTTTTTATAAAATTTGAACTGTTGACTTTTTTATTTTCACTTTTTACATGGTTGTATCTACTACGACTAGAACTCAAACCGATTCCTCTTGAAAGAAAAACATATAAAGTTGTTATGTTTAACTTACTGAGGGCGAAAACTTAATTGAGTACAATTACACGAGCTTGAAGACTAAACCTATAGGGAATATTGTTAGCATGTTGTTCCTATCTTTGCACTGTTATCTGTTTGAAAAAAACATGTAGGTATGCGGTTCCAAAATGATAACGTTTCAGTCTTACAGCAGGCCTTGCACTGACTTTATTCCTGTTATTATTAGCAATGAATCTATTAAGGCACATTACCATTATGCCGCTACGACGATTGGAACTAGTGCAACTCGAGAAACTAGTGCGTTGGATACAAGAAAGTTTGTCTCAAGAAGAGGTTGCTATGCGGCTTCAGGTGTCTCAAAGTATCGTAAGCAGAGCTTGAAGTCGGTATGTAGCAACTGGTTCTCCAGCGTACACACATTCACTGCTTCAAGAATTAACAGTTTCTTTAGGCAAGCTACTGGAAAAGTGATTAGTAACCAAACTGTAGGAAGAAGGTTGCGTGAACGTAACTTGAGAGCTAGACAGTTGACGGCGGAGCAACGTGCATGCAGATACCGGTGGGCGAGAGAACAAATTTACTGCAATTTGCAAAATTGAAGGCATTGTCTTTTTAGTTTAGTCTAGATTTTGTTTATACACGTGTGATAGTTGAATATTGGTATGGTGGGAAAGAGAACCGCGATACAATGAAAATTGTATGGTTGGGCTAATATGTCTAGGCAGTTAAACCGGATGCAACAGCCCCCCCCAAACTTTAGAACAATTCGGTAATGCGTTGCAGGCATACCTCAACATTTTATTAATGATTTAATAACGAGTGTTCCCAATAGAGTAACAGAACTAAGGCAAGCCAGGGAATGACCAACACGATATTAAATTTCTTACCAGGATGTTTTGAAGCACAAAATAAAATAATTTTGTTTGTCGTTACTTTTCTCCCATTTAAGAGTTTTTTTTGTAATTGCTAATTTTTCATTAAGAATTTGTTTTTCTTTGGTTCTTTTGATTGTATCAACATGAAGAATTAAACATTTAGATGTGTATCATACCTACTTCAATTCTTGAACAGTGTATATAGATCTAGCATTTTTTATAATGTTGCCAGTTTCATTCATTACTTCCAATACCTCATATGCTTGGATCTTCTTTATTAACTGACAAAGAGTATTTTCAATATTTTTTCCATGCTCAGGAAGACTTCGACAACTTATCATGCCTATCACCAATTTCTTGATCACCCTATATTAGTAACAACAAGAAAAGATCGAAAAACAGTAAAAGCAAGAATTTTCAATGAAAGCAAAAAAAAAATTGGAAAGTGCAACAAGTGCAATCGAAACAAAATGTTTATTTCTATTCTTAAGCTTTAAATCCCGTCTATAATATAGTATCCAAATTATTTTTTAAAATTACTTAACCCTAATCTTAACTGTAGCTACATAAAATATTTTTCTTTTTTGTCGGATCCATTTTGTTCAAAATAGAAAGATGAAATCGAACAAGTAATACAAGCTCTCGACTCCTCACAATATTTCAGTCATCGAAAGGTGCTGTTGCAGCAATTCCAACAAATGCCATTCTTCAGAAGTCGGCGTTGAAGTATACAAACAAGGCAGTATTACGTAACGACTGTTTCATTTGATACTTGATAATATATTATTTTTTATGTCCTTTGCGTTTTAACGATTCCTGAAAATATTTTCTTCTTGATATTCAACTTTAGAAACTTTGATTTTTGTTCTCCTTTAGTTTCTTTGTAAACATTATTTTTAGTACGAGATGATGTCATGTTCGAAAGTCGTGCCACAAGAGCTTCACACAGTGTTGTAAAGTACATTAGACATCAGAAGTGGAAAATAAATTTGATCTTATAAATTAGTTGTCTTTTGTAATGATCGAAGATTTACAGCTCCTTTTACTAAAACATATCACATTTATCTGTCTTACGTTGCAGATGGCGGGTTAAATATTGCAGGTATTGTGATGTAAAGATGAGATCTCACACTCCCATCCCAGTGGCAGGACGACATTCCGGGGACACGCTGAGATGTCCCATTCATAAGTGTCTATGCTCTGAAATACTGCCTCTCTTGACAATCTTGAGTCCACGAGATATGATGGAGGTTGGAGGTCAACACGCATCCACACAAATAGCCAACGTATGTCGCATTTGCTTTATGAAAGCCATAAATTGATTGTCATGGGTTTTACAAACTTGCGCGAATAAATTTAACTTCTTACAAATAGGTAGTCTTTCTATCTTAGCAAACTATTAAAAGTTGTGGTTGCTGTGACTTACCATGTTGCTTAACACGACATGTGATTGTGATAACAATGAAACATGTTAAGAATGCCATAAATTGTTCTCTTTTTTATAACAGTACAATAATTACATTCTAGAAATTTAACTAAGAAATTATGATAAATAGTTTCCTTGATAAACTTAAATATTGTAAATTAGATTAAAATAATTCTATTGTAAAGTTCATTTTAGTTTTCTAATTACGCCATTCCGCTTTAGTACTTTAACATTTTTAGTTACTTTTTAGAGAATCTCATGTAGGTGTAAAACAAATCCCTCGAGAAACATATCACCAGGCAAACCATAATTTTTTTGAATTTACTGTTATCATGTGTAATAATATGTTGAAAGATCTGTTTAATATACAGTAGGTTCAAGATCTAACGATAAATTATGAGTTTCTAGAGATTCATCTATTCACATTATGATGTGGGCGGAAAATGACGAATATATTTCTGTTTGTAAGTAATAATAAGTAGATGTGGTCGTAAGGTAAGGACGAAATTAAACTAAAGTTTGCATATTCTACATATTATCAATTATCACTAATAAATATAGATTTATGGGCAGATGGCAAACCAACTTTTTGGGAGTTTGGCATCACAAAGAATTACATACAGATCAATTCCGTTCTTCCAGCTTTCATAAACTGAATAGATTGGAAGATATGGTTATAGATCTTGGAACACAATAGGGGGTACTAAAAGCTTGTATTTGATCAAAATACATGATTGATAATGTTCAAAGGGATTTCTATAGTTGATAATTTAATTTTTCAAAATTTTCAAAAATATTATTTGTCATTCTTATTTCTATAAAGTTGTTTCAATCTTTTTATTTTATAAGGTACAATCTCTTTCCCCTTTTTTTGATTATTTGGATATTACGTATCTGTAAAGACTCAAATTTCATGTACACCCACCAATTTTATCTGGAAGTAGCCAAACTCTTCCATTGGCTTACTTGTTCAAAGCTTTTTTAATGTAGGAGCTTATTCAATCTAGGTTAAGTTGTACGTAAATGATTTCAAATAATAGACATGTCCAAAGAGTAGCAAAGGTAACCAAGACCCAAGTTCACCATAGTTATCACCCCAGTGGACAGCTTCACCCATTGACTTTATTTAGGCTTGGTTAAGTGACCAAAGACTTTTAATGACTTATTATATTGCATAATATTTTTCTTTTATATAAAATAAGAAGCCAAGACTAACATCTAATTCATCGAGCTCCGCATCTCATTACCATGTGTATCCTCTGTTCCAGATTAATAATGATATTAAGAAGTCAGATACAGCCTTCCACAGCACTTTCTATACATGCAGCTAGAAGCGGATCGGCAACGAAGTGGTTTTGCCGTCCCATTTCTTGCAGAAAACATGCTGTGTTGTTATTTCAAAATATCTTCTGTGATGGAAGGGACATATACTCTTGACTGTCCAACTGCTGCATTACAGCAAACATTACCGTATTTTGACATTTATTTGACTTGAAATAAACTCGTACTTACTGGTGCAACTTCACACCTAAAATAATTGTTAATAGTCAGCAATTCAAAAATTGCTTTTAGTAGATGTTCTTAACTGTATTATGCATCGCTGAGAGTTAAATAATTCTCACAAGCTTAAGAAGTAAAACGAGATGTAAGTACAATGTTATATCACAATGATGCAAGCAGAGAATGGCATTAGAAATACAATACAGATTGTAATTATAGATTATGAAGCAAAATCATCATGAAAACTTTAGAAAACAGTTTCCAAAGGAAGGTCTTTTATCAGGCTGCGCACTATTTAGAACTACTGTAGCACTTTCTTATGTTATATTAAGATTAATCATTAATTTCCTCACCCGAGGGACTTTTAGTATTTTACCTTTTAGAATGTATTCGGAACTAGCTCTGATCTAATATCAAGAGTATAGATATCACTATTTATATATTTCTGGTTCTGTCAAAAATATAGAAATATAAAAGTGTAGGGAACCAATGCGTAGTGAATTGCAGCGCACTTATAATAAGAATGGTACGCTCACTGAGACTGCGCTTGCGCCCCACGATAGTGGTAAATCCTGTGGGGAATTGACAATGAAACGGATCTTCCGCTTTTCTGTAGTTTTCTTCAACAGTAATATTCCAGCTTGTACTGGTCACATAAACCTAATTTGACTAGATTTTGGCTCGAAACCGATGAATTCAATGTGTTGTCTATGCTTTGTACTTGACATTGACATCCTAAGTCTCACTGTGCGTAAAAACAAAAATAAGTTCTAGTTTTTGCGAAATAACCATATTTTACAAGATGCCTAAAGAAGTGTCTTTATTCCAAACAGGTTTATAAACCTTTGCTGGCCATCACACGGAAGGCAAAGGAAAATCACCATGTTGTAGCATGTGCTAATGTCTTCTGTAGTAGAATTATCCGGGAGTAAACGGTGCCCCATTGGGATTCCTGGGAGGGGACCACTAGAGTAGGCAGAAACAAAATTAAGTTAAATGGAATCGCGTCTTGGAACGTAAGCACATTTCTAAAATTGGAAAATTATAAAATATTAAAAAAAATGAACGAAGACAAATCAGACATAATCGGTCTCTGCGAAATGAGATGGCCCAATTAAGGAGATATGTGGAGCAGAGATTATAGGCTGCTCAATACAGCAGCAGTAAATAGAAATTATGGAGTTGGCTTTCTAATGAAAAAAGATGGGGTAAAAAGATATATTTTGTATAACGAAAGGATTATAATCGTGAGAATAAATTTCCACCTGAAAAACACAGTAGCATGAAGAAGTGAAAAGAATATATAGCCAAATAAAGGATATCATAAAATACGTTAAAGGAAAACAAAATTTGATCATATTAGTAGATTGGAATGCAATTGTAAGAGAAGAAACAGATATAGTGGAAAATTTTGGTTTGAGAAACAGAAATGACAGTGGAGAGCGTTTAATAGATTTTGGCATGAAGCTTGACCTTTCTATAACCAACACACTATTTCAGCATCATCCTCGAAGAAGATATACCTGGTTAACGCCGGAAGACAGAAGAAGATTCCAGATAGATTATATACTAGCTAAACAAAGATTCAGAAACCTAGTGAAGAATTGCAAACGCTACCCAGGGGCAGACGACGAGAGCGACCATATACTAGTAATAACGATGTGCAACTTAAAGTTCAAAAAATTCAGCAGACAGAACAATACAAAGAATGGAATACAGAAAAGCTGAAATTTGTAACAACAGCAACAGAAATAAAACTAGGAATAAAAATCTTGAAGATCGGGAAGATATTAATAAGACCTGGCAGACTCTGAAAGAAGCCATCATAACTGCAACAGAGGAAACTGTAGGAAGAAGCTCCGTGCTGATGAGAAAGAAAACTTAAAAACAACAAAAGTGAAGAAGGAAAGCAAAAACATAAAAGAACTGAGAAACAAGGTCAACGAAAAAAGCAAAAAAAGCTAAAGAAGCGTACATAGAAAGTAGATATGAGAAAGTTGAAGACAACATAAAGAACGGGAGGCACGACTTAGCCTTTAAAACCATCAAAATACACCCAAGAGAGCCAAAAAAGAAAACGATGAGACTTAAACACGAGCAAGGTCGCTTCATCCTAGACCAATCTGAAATAACAGAAACCTGGAAAAGCTACTTAGAGGACGCCCTACAATAATCATACACGTAGATGGACATTTGAAGGTGTTAATAAATACAATAACAGCAGATTCGAGAACGCAATAACTAGAACAGAATATGATTCGGCAGTCCGAGACCTAAAAGACCATAACGCTCTAGGCATTAATCAAATGCAATCATGACAAATTGTTTCTGCTGATATACATAATATATGACGTAGGCGTAATTCCTAAGGACTTTGAATAGAATGTAATTATTTCAATAATCAAGAAAGGGAGTAGTGACAACGTACGATGTGCTTGATCTCATACCCTTCGAAAATATTAACAAGAATAGAAAGAAAAGTGGAAGAATACCTAAACGACGACCATGGTTTCAGGAAAAACTCAGGGACAAGAGAGACAATACAACGATTGCAACTAATAATAAAAAAGAGAATACAGAAAGCTAAAGAAACGCACATAGCGTTCATATACCTCGAAAAGGCATTGGACTTCGTGAAATGGAACTAGCTCTTTAAAGTCATTGAAATATTAGAATAGAACATAAAGATAGAAGGATCATACACATATTATACAAAGAACAACAAACAGTGATAAAGCATGGAGAGCACCAGAAATATGCGCATATAAAAAAGGGGGCAAGATAAGGATGCGGATTATGGCCACCACTCTTCAATGTCTATATAGAATATGCACTAAAGATATTCAGAGAATTTTTTTAAAACATACTATGTAGAGTGTGGCCCTTTATGGATGCGAGACATGGACAATGTCGGCGACGGATAAGAAAAGATTGAACTTGTTTGACCTATGGTGTCATAGAAGAGACACGATGGTCTGTTAAAAACCATCATAGAAGGTATCACTGAAGACTAAAATACATCAAACAAGTCATAGACAGTCTAGAGTGCCGATCATACACAGAGCTGAAGCGAGCAGCTCAAGATAGAACTGTTTCAAGCCAATCGTAAAGCGGAGAACACCAGAAGAAGGAGGTATCCTTTGTTATGTGTATGTTCATAGAAGATTATACGTCCAATTAGCAGAATAACATAAGAGGACAGTTCAAAACTTTGTATAGAATTAGTTCTAATTTCCTGAAGACTACCTTCGTCAAAATTTGTAAAAATTAGAAGAAGATGCCAAAATGTCAATGAGCAATGGAACTGCTTTTCCTGTTTAACATCTCAAACGTCTCTTGGCAAGCGCTAGCTGCTCTTCCTTCAAGACTAACTCATAAGAAGTTCTCACGTTTTTCTCTGAACTTACCCCAAAAATATCTGAAAAAAGTTTTCTTTATCATTTCTTCACATGTTTGGAAATTTCTTGATTAGACTCTTCGTTTTTTAACGTTGTTACCTACAATTAAAAAAATCTTAATAATAAATATCATAATTAAATCAAAGTTAAAACCATAATGTTTCAAGTTATACTGAGCGGAACAGTCTTTAAGATAATTTCCTTAGGATACAGATTAAAACAGATTTGTACTAAACTCTTTCTGAACTCAACCGCCTTAGTGTTTTGTTTGAAATTTATAGAATAGTGCGATGTCAAGGGTCGTTCAGATACCTTCCGATAAATGTTTCTAAGTGCTTTATAGGCCAGTAAAATTAGATCCCAAAAGGGGATCGAGGTAGAAATAAATGTTGACAAATGTTTTATGGTTTTAATCGGCTCATTGGACGTTAATAGAACTGTTCTAGGTAATGTGAGGGTATCAAAAAAAACCACAAAATTTCCGGACTTTTTTCAGTTTTTCGTTAATAATTCCCACACAAGGCTTCCTAACAAAAAAATTAACTGTATAAGAATTAAAGGTCATTAAATTCTGCGTCCAATAAGTACCACAAATTTGTATTCCGATCAAGTGCAACTCTGAAACATTTACTCCAAATGAAATTTATTCAGAATTAACTAACTAATATACTGCAAAATAAAGTACAATTTCTAAATAAAGTGAATACAATAAAGTGAACACAAATACAAATACATACGCCTTGAGAGTGATCTTGTGGCAGCAGAGGCCGGGTACCACAGGTCTTGTGGTAAGAATTATTTTGGCCGAGTGTCTACTTCACGCCCCAGGAAGCGTCCAGAAGATTAAGACGTTAACAGCTGTTTTGACTATATTTGTAACTATATGGAAGGAAATGAAACTCAATGCCAGTTCACATTTCCTAAAATTTTGAAGGACTTCAAAGCGCAAGTCCCAGCTGCAAAAACACTCAAAGCTCGATTGATTAAAAAATATGGTGACGAGATTATCGTGACTGACGACAAGCATCAAAATTAGATCATATTTTTTCAAAACACAGAGTATTTAATAGAATCTCACAATCCAAACTTACTACTCTCTTGATTTTTACCCTAAATTGGACAATTTTTGGAGCGCGTGGAGGAAGATGTTCCAGAGTGACTGAGGTGGTTCTTGAGGAAAATTGTGACGCCAAGAAATTGTAAAAATATCGAGCAAGTCGACACTAAAGTCACGGTCATTTTGCATGCAGCAATTAGTGCTACAAGGTCACGGTCATTACTTTCCGTAATTGAAATTGGACTTGGCGCAGTACGGTACAAGAGGTATGACTCCAGAGCTCCATCAAGCCTTGCATATTGTTGTTCCTACTAAGACGCTAAACTGTTTGAGGCATCATGCATTCAACAATTTCTAAAAAATCAATTATCTGACTCTTCTAGCCAATTTGTATTCGACAATGCTAATGTCAATATGGATACAATTGATGAATGCAACACCTTTCATGTTATGGAAAGCATTCAGTCACTGCTCGCGCTTTAGTATGTTCAGACAAGCTATCGAAATTGCCAAGTGTTCAGGCTATTGCTGAAATTGGTAACATACCATTGGTGCCATTTCAAAAAAACACAATTGAGAACCTACAAAAACAGCAGGGTAAGAGAACATAGTTTGTATGCTTGTATTTAGATAATTTCAAATTTCGACATGTGTACTTTGACACATTTAAGAATTGAGGTGGTACTCCTTAAACGCAGAATTTAATGTTCTACAATTTTTATCATTTGGAGTGGGCGTTTCCGAGTTGTAGACGTTTGAAAATCACTATATCTCAGATTTAGATCATACCACTTGACCGCATTATACAATTGTGGTACTCATCCGACGCAGAATTTAATGGCCTTCAATTCTCATGCAGTGAAATTTTTGCTAGAAGCTTCATTTAGGAGTTATAAGCAAAAAACTGAAAGAAGTCTAAAAATTTCATGGTTTTTTTTGATGCCCTCACGTTAGCTCCCACCATACCAATATTCGACTATCACACGTGTATAAACAAAATCTAGACTAGACTAAAAAGACAATGCCTTCAATTTTGCAAATTGCAGTAAACGTGTTCTCTCGCCCACCGGTACCTGCATACACGTTGCTCCGCCGTCAACTGTCTAGCTCTCAAGTTACGTGCACGCAACCTTCTTCCTACAGTTTGGTTACTAATCACTTTTCCAGTAGCTTGCCTAAAGAAACTGTTAATTCTTGAAGCAGTGAATGTGTGTACGCTGGAGAACCAGTTGCTACATACCGACTTCAAGCTCTGCTTACCATACTTTGAGACACCTGAAGCCGCATAGCAACCTCTTCTTGAGACAAACCTTCTTGTATCCAACGCACTAGTTGCTCGAGTTGCACTAGTTCTAATCGTCGTAGCGGCATAATGGTAATGTGCCTTAATAGATTCATTGCTAATAATGACAGGAATAAAGTCAGTGCAAGGCCTGCTGTAAGACTGAAACGTTATCATTTTGGAACCGCATACCTACATGTTTTTTTCAAACAGATAACAGTGCAAAGATAGGAACAACATGCCAACAATATTCCCTATAGGTTTAGTCTTCAAGCTCGTGTAATTGTACTCAATTAAGTCTTCGCCCTCAGTAAGTTAAACATAACAACTTTATATCTTTTTTTTCAAGAGGAATCGGGTTGAGTTCTAGTCGTAGTAGATACTACAATGTAAAAAGTAAAAATAAAAAAGTCAACAGTTCAAATTTTATAAAAACAAAACCTGCAATTCAATTAGGCTAATTAACATCTCCACACTTACCGGAAAAAACGGAAGATAAACAAAGAAATTTTAATTTGCTATAATATTAAAGTTCTATCAAGACTTTTTAAAAATAAAATGAGAATTGTCATTGGAATTAAGTCTGGAAAAGAAAAAACAAAAATGAAGAAAGGGGGAAAAAGAAATAAAACGAGAAAAAAGCTTCATGTTAGTGTTTGTACATTAACTGCTCAGAGCATGTCAGTTATAGAGTGTAATGTATATAATGAATATATCGCATGTGCTCATCAAGCTCATAGATTACCTGAAGATGAAGACAATTACTTTGTCGTAATTATTATCAAGATCTGGAATGAAGCACATTAAAGAACCAAATCCATTAAGCTAGAGAAGGGTTTATGGCAGCAGAACAGCAAATAATGAAGGTGAAAACACACTGAAATTGAGAACCGTGATATCAAGAAAGACATTAATTCGTTGTATGCATTTTACAAAACCGAATTAAAAAAATTTTCATTGCAACTAATCCTACAGACGCCATATATGGATAGCAAGTTTTGGAATTAAAAATATTATGATAATTTGTTAATTTCAATCCGTAATTACAGACGAATTTAAAATAAAACTGAGCACATTTGACCCCTCAAGGTTATAAATATCGATCTACCTTGATCTTTGAATTTTTCGATCTATAGCTTCGTTTTGTAACAATTTGAAACAAACTTTACTACCGTTCCCTCTAGTCAGCAACTCTTACAACCCTGACAATGTCAGTACGCTTTTTTATCAACCAAAAGAATAAACAGGAATTGAGTTAGTTTTGTTTAAAAAATGAAAGATTCTTAAGGTTTTCAATTTGTTTACTGTAATACTGGAAAAAATGATTTTGAAAACCGATTTGTAATACAGCTTATAGTACAGAGTTGGGCTAGACTTAGTTAACATTTAAAATTCTAAGTTCAAGATGGATGAGAGTTTCAATTGTCTGCTACTATAAGGATCATGACGATTATAGCCAGGAACTGAAAATAGCTCTACAAATCTGTGTCTGAAAACTGATAACAAATACAAAATAGAAAAAAACTAACTTCATTGCGGATTTCCACATAATTAAATTATTAGGTTAAGGTTTGACGTTACCTTCTTTCTTAGAGAGCAGTATAAGAGTACACAACGGTTAAATGTAGTCTTCAAACCACCATAAGTGTCCAAAGTTGTTTTTGTTAGAAAAGATTTCCTAGGCAAAGTATGTTTTGATAGTTTTTCACTAAAGTTTTAGAGATAATCGACTTTGAATCAGCAATCTTTTTAGTTTAGACTAACTAACAGTGAGCTGCTCGGCTGTGCCGCAATTCCAATGCAAATGATGTACAAACGATTGCATCAAAACTATCAGCGGTTAAGCTACAAAACCAAATTAAAAGAGATATTTAATTAGCATGCCTCATAAGATTTAGTAGTAAACAGTCAAGGTAATTAAAGCCAGCACAACAATACGTTTCTGATTTAAGTTGTTCGTCTAAAACGCGTTCAAAAGCAAAAAGCATTTTAGTAGATAAATATTATGAATGTTGACGGGAAGCAAGTTTCAGAATCAAAGGAGGCATGCGAATAAAACTCATTCAAGCAGTTTAGTTATTGACACCACCAATGTAGAAACTTATTCTTTAAGGAAATTGTTATAGGAGAATTGCAAGTTGGGAGGAGGATGATAAGAAAACTCAACGTCCGAGTTTAAGTAAGAATGATTGATGTGTGCTCCATATCTATAACTAAAGCTCAGAACCAAAAATATTAAACTACTATGGTTAGTTATACGTAGATGGTTATTTTGTGGAACCTGTACAGTAGCAAAGTACACTTCTGTATTTTATGTTTACGATTTTAGGTATTGTCAATAGATAGGTATTATAAAATTAGGACAAAAAGAAAAATCTAACATTGAAAGATTGAATTAAAAAATTTCCCACTCAGGGTGATGCAAACCCCTTGCACCTTCCTTGCGGCACCCATGTGGATAGCTGCAGAATTTGCATAAAATCGGTTCTTGGATCATCTATGAACGAAACGATAGAAACATTTCCATTTGCCAGAATAGAACAAAAAAGAAGGAGAGAATTAGGCAGAGCTCTTGAGACCATTACATTGAGATCAACTGCATTGTTTTCTCTCTGACAGCATACTCTAGTGGAAAATTTAAGACTGACTTAGGAAATAAATATAATGACAAGAAGGGAAGAACAAGACTGGAATTTGTACGACTTTCAATCATAGTATCAGCTACATTGAATTGCCAGAAATGACATTTGAGTTTCCAAAATTATCATGTATAGTGGAAGAGTTTAAACTTAAATGAGTTTTAGAGAACTAGGATTGGAATCTACTTACTAACAGTGAAATGTTAAAAACTGTCGATATACCCTTATAGTACATTTAAACAACATTGGTACGACCTATAATATTTTGCCCTTTCGAAGAACACAATTCTTGTGTTAGATTTTACGAGTAAATTCTTGAATAGTTACAGAATTGCCATAAACACTACTTCCTCACAAAAAAGCTTTGAAATCTAAACGGTATGCAGATGCTTTTTATAGGTTTGTAGATGATTTAAACAATTTCCGCTATTTATTACGTTACTTTTATATTATTTATACCGTTACAGGTATGCGATGTATTGAAAGGTTGTAAGATAAAATGCACCTCTTTATGTTCATTTTATGGTTTAAGCATCCTCTCTACTCTTTAAAATATTTATTTAATAGCGATTCTTTAAAAACACTGTGTGATTGTAACAATGCTAATTTCTTAGGTTTGCAAAAAACGAACGATTAAATTGTCGACTTGAAAATATTGCCATATCTGATGAAATTCCTGCAAAAGTAACGTCTTTAAAAGGTTGTAGACTTCCATATATGATTAACTTTTTTCTCATCTATATTTGTTGCAGTACGAATAATAGAATACTGTATCTCGAAAGAAACAATAGAAATTTCAGAAGAACATTAGTAATATCCTGTGTTTTTTTTTCACCTGACCAAAGAACCCATAAAACTTTTACGGTCAATCATTATGATGGATGGCAGTCAAAGTAGTAATTAATACCAGTTCAGTATCTCAAAATGTATTTAAATGGGAGTCAGTAATTAGCATTAGCTCATACTAACTTCTCTAGAACTATGCGCTACCCGCTTATTATCGCGATTGATTTATAGATACTTCCACTGTTGTTACATTCATATTTCACACCTGCTTACCGTACTTTTCTTCCCGGTTGTTACATTGTAAATGTATACGTGGTGTGTATGTGTTGATGACAAAAGATACGTGACCCTGCAATGCACGTCAAAGTAATTTATGAGAAGCTTCCGGTACATACACAAGATATTGCAAATATTGACCTCTTGATTAATGTTAAATAGAAGTTTGATAGCTAATTTAAACTTGCATTATACCATATTCAGTATGATTAAATAAAATAAATTGTTATTTAAATTGTGTAAATAGCTAGGTTAAACCAGTTGATTTGATTTTTCTATTATTGAAACGCATAATATGTAATAATAAATATATCATTCACAGTCATGCTTACTCATTATTTATCATTAAAGGTCGATAAATTCTCATCGAGACAAATTAGAAATTTGTATCGAGTGCAAGTATCCGTCAATAGTTTTGTTGTGTTTAATTAAATTATCACATTTGTATAATCAATCAAGACAAGACCGTTTGCATATATATGTAAAAATTATTTTACATTCTTGAAGAGAATGTTTGAAAAGTTTTAAAGCATAACCTTTGTATGAAAAATCGCAAAACGCCCACTCGCGGATTGAACTTGCCTCATGACAGTTGCGTGTCCAGTACAGCAGTCTATAAATCAGTCACTGCCGTTTCCTTCATGGCCGAGAATAATTACTAAAGGACTCACACAGCTAGTGGGTTTCACAATCAGTGACGTTATACTATAAATCGGTGTAATCACACTTCACGTAGTTATTTAAGTTCTGCTTTTCTAAAAAAAGATTCTATATTCAAGCAAACAAACTAGGATTTTTTGTCTTTCTTATTTAATGAGATTTACGACAACTCTACATTTATGATTTAATATAGTAAGTAATATGTAATTAATGCAAATTTTAGAACGTATAAGCCTTAAGTAACGGTAGTTGATAGCGATCAGAAGCCAACTTGCACTCATTATCGCTTTAATTACCAAACTCACCGCAACTGAAAGAAGAAGAATGAAAAGAAATCACTACAAACACTAAACGAGAAAAAGAAATAGCAAACACCATAACTAGATGAACTTCTAATAGCTGCTGTACTCAAAAGATAGACTTCTAGTTAACACAAGCACCACCAACAAAAGAAGGTGCCCGTCTTGAAAACAGTTTCCTGTTGAACCAATGATACTGTCTAGTTTTTCAATAACATCTACTATTAATAGACCAAACTCGAAACAAAACCAGAGTCGTCTTCCTATAAAATCAGCAATCATTATAAATTCCCTAGCAATATCAGAAGTAATTTGTTCCACTTTGAGGTTAGATCCATCTTGTACGTCTTCCAGGACTTCCAACACACAAAAGAAACGGAAACGTAATGTTCATCTTGAGATTTGACATTTGGCCTTAAAAGCATTGTGATGCAAACTCTGTCTCACTCACAAGCTCAAATTAACAATTTGTTGAAACGCATTTACTCTCATCAAGGAAAGCAAACTTTGAATCTTGTCAGTAGTGGTTCGATATGTTTAAAAAAAGTCAGTTACCTCGGCTTAGTTTCATGTACTTGTAAAATGTCTTAGAATTCATTGGAAGATGTGTATGCCAAAACTTTGAGATGAAAATTTATTCTAGAACTCGAGGGATGTCTTCCAAAATCCCCAATTCTATTAACTTTTTTTTCATATTCAAAAGGCATTTTTGTTACTGAAGAGAAACTTTCTGCAGCTACAGCTGTTATAGAGTATAAAAAGTTAAAGCATTTCGTTGTTGTTTCAGAGAACTTAGCAAAGTTGCTATACGTCTCAAAAGGAAAAACATTCTGGGCAACCAAATCAAGTGAGTGCGTGACATGGTTAAAACAGAAACAACAGCAATATCTCTAAGACATCTACTGTAGGGAAGAAGAGTCAACATTAACAATTAAGTACTAACCAATATGTAAAATAAACGCTTGGCTTGATTTCAATAATTAAACCGAAATTAAACATCAGAAAAGCATTAAATCTAGATAGTCACTTGAAATTCAAATGTGTTGGAGGTTCAGATGGAGGTATTGTTGTTTTTCTTTCCAAGAGGTGCCCAAGGCAACAACTTTAGAAATGCTTAAGATTCCCATTTCTTGCCTAAAACAGTTAAAAAAGATCTGTATGGTCTTTTTCTCTCTAGACTTTTTAAACTAGTGCAAGATTTTTGTTTGTCATTGCGAACGATTTGACTTCAAAACAGAAAGCAAATTTATGTTTCTATGTTTGCGTTTGGTGTCTTAAAACTTTTCAAGAGAAAAACCATGATAAATGTATCGTGGATCTAGATAATCTTTTGAAAGATCTAATGAGAAGTAGAT
Source organism: Ignelater luminosus (assembly GCA_011009095.1). Classification (NCBI taxonomy): domain Eukaryota; kingdom Metazoa; phylum Arthropoda; class Insecta; order Coleoptera; family Elateridae; genus Ignelater; species Ignelater luminosus. Next base: position 117,733 of record VTPC01003689.1, on the reverse strand, counting down.
ATTGTAATAACTATGAAGTTAAAACTTGAAACTACTGAGCAATTCTGCATATTTTAAAAATGGAACTGCTACCATCAACATCTTTCAAAACTCCTCAAAATCCTATGAAATCTATATTTACATACCTCATACTATTTAACAACAATAGAATTAAAACCAGATGAGCAATTGATGTCTTAGAGTTTTTATAAAGAAAAAAGGTGACGCATGACTCCGGTATCTAAACCACAAAGACTATTTTATTGAAACTAAACTATTCAAAGGTTATAACCTCAAATCCTAGAATAAGCGTATTACTAATTCGAAAGTTTAAAGTTTCAAAAAGAACACATAGAACTTTTCTTGATTAATTAGTAGTTGCTGTTATGAAATCTACGAAAAAAAGTATTTTTGGCATCTTCAATAAGCATTTTTGTTACATATCCAAGCTAAAAACCATCTAGCAGAATCTTTTTCGTAACAAATTCTAAAATGATCGGGTTTGTCTTATTGTCGATCAAGCTGCATTTGCAGTTTTATACCGTCGGCACTTTTTGAAGACAGTTTTGCTATACCTTTAACAGTTCCTAAAGAAGTAATTCACTTTAAGTTAAGTTTTCAAAACAACATGGCTAGCTTTGTTCTGCGACAATAGTAACTAGCATATTAAAGCACGGTAGGTTAGCAATAAACAACAATAGATACCCTAAAAACGCTTTGAGAAAGATTGAGAATTCTTCGTACTCAAGAATTAGGAAAAGGTGGTACAGCAAAAGTATTGAATATCTTGATGTGCACCCTCTAGAAAGTCGTTCAGGTTTTCAACACTTTGAAGGTTAGATTAGTGATGGGCGACATCCAGAGTTGGTTTTTTAAATAAATAAATAAATGTGATGAAGTAAAACTTTAGCGCTGTGAGGTACTTTTGAAAAATTTGTAATAACTTCCACTGGTCTGGAGGCACTCAGAAGTAAGGTTGGTAATTCCTAATATGCCGACTTGACCAAAACTGTGGAAGAACTTTATGCTTTTCAATAATGATAAGAATACTGGATGTCTATTTAGATGATTCACTTAAGGGCAACAAGTTTTGATCAACACCAATATCACAGTTAGCATGTATGCTGCTTTCGTTTCCAAAGTGCCTGATTAGCATTAGAATAGGGAAAATTGAAATGGCAAAAGAGACCATGAGGCTTGGATTATCAAAAATGAATTTTGTTTAAAACTGCGAAAGTGTCGACGTACCCGAAATTTTTTGCCAAGTAAGAACTTGGTTTACTACTTCGACTTCACGCTAGTTGCCAAAAGGGTTTTCTCATTCTGTAGCATTTTCAGTTGACCATCGTTATTGTTCACGGTTGCTTCTTGTTTTAGTATTTCGAGAAGCTATAGATTACTGTAAAAACACTCACATTATTATCATAATGAGTAGAGGAAAAAATTGCTCAAAAGCCCTAAAAAACCACCACAGTGAAACCATGTTAATCAGGGACGGATTTAGACATGGTCTTTATGGGCTGCAGCCCAGGGCCCCGTTCAATCAAGGGGGCCCCTGTGCAGCCAGCAAAAAATAAAAATAACAATTTAAACTTTGCTAGGTATGGTTGGAAAAGTTGATACTCGTCTCATCCCAAGACTGCCTCTAGGCAACCTTGAGTATTTTCTAGCGAGTTGCTTGGTCTGGACTTGCCTTAAGTTGTTTCAGTGCGCCGCACGCTCCTCTGTTATTTAAAGTTGTGACTTTTGACTCAATTAATAAAGCCAAGTATTTGTAATCGATCATTGATATGCACGTAGAATTCTTCAACTGACTCAAAGTTCTTCTAGTTCCATAAAATTACTTTTGAAATAAATAAACCCTTACAGTATATCCTTTAGGTACTAATAAAATCCTAAAGTTAAATTGCATGCCGCATTATGGGAGGAGATATCTTGACAAAAACCTTGAAACGCGCCGTGAAATTATGTTTCATAAGAAAACTGTTGTGTAATTCAATTCAGAGGCGGATTTAGTATATCCAAGTGCATCAAATAAAATAAAAAAAATTCTTAATGTTTGTTGACTATAATTTTTCCTATTTAAAAATGGATGAAAAAAACAGTTTATCAGTAAAATGGCAAATGGTCTCCACAACTAGCCCAAACTCTGGTTAATTGGGAGGGCCTTCAAACAGTATTAGCCCAGGGCCCCCAAAGCTGGCGGTCCGCCCCTGATGTTAATGTAGTTTCAGAACATGAACTCAGTTAATACACAGTAAAAAGGAAGATATCTGAAAATACCTGCCAATTATGACAATAAAGACATCAAGAAGACGATCGATCAAAGCAAAAGTGTTGGATAGAAGGATTACTCATGATACGAGTGTCTCCAGCTGATTTCTTGCAGGAAAGTGAAAGTAGTTGGGACATTTAGGAGCATTTATTATGCAGCCTTGCGTATGAGTTAGGTTTTTGTAACTAAATGTGGTAGTATGACACTCCATATTTCAGCATATGTCTTCTCTATGTCAACATCTTCTGGAACCAATACAATCTAGAACGTTATCAAGATTTCTAACAATCTATAATAGAATTTAGGAATCTAACAACACATTTTGGGTCTTTGTAACAAAACTATGTAAATACGAGTTTACTAAAACCATATTTGAATATAATGTAGTAGAATATCTTTCAGAAATGAAAACAGTTTGATAACTTGGATAACGAAGAGAGTTTGTGGTTATGAATAAATTATGCAAGTAACACATCAGCACAAGGGTGATTTATAAAGTGGGTTACAGAATCTTTTTGTCTAATATCGGATGGCTATTAAAAAACGTATCCTGTTTTGGGAATAAGTATTGACACTTCTAATCAAGATGTAAGACAGAAATTTTACATTTTTCTAGCTACAAAATCAGAAAACGTCTCTGTGACGTCTCACTTTTTAATCCCGAAAAACAATGACGTTAATTTTTGGTGATCGATTGTTCTTAAAGCAAATAAAGATGTTGACTATTGCAAACAAAATTTTTGACTATTATGACTACAAGTGAGCAAAATTTGAGATCCATACCTGCTTGCTGTCAAAAGCTATTAACTGTTAAACAGGACACATATTTTGTAGCCACTCGTATATTGGATTTTGTGGATGAGATTTGTCGGGCTTGTGCAGTCAATGAATTATAGGAGGTTTTCGGTCTGTTTGGGCAGATTGGTTGTTCTAACTTTTTGAACCATTTAAAGCTTACGGATCAACTGAGATTTTCAGATCGATTGGATTTCACGTATCCTGATGCTGGAAAGGTTTTCTTCGCATGATGAAAAAGTCATCTTTTAAGATTTCCTAATAAGATATTTAAAAAAAACTAATCATCACTGAAAAACATTTAAATTTTGAAAATTTGATATAGGACGATGAACTTGATGGTTGTTGCAACTTTGTCTGAGAACTATCTGCAAATTCTAGATTTTAATGCCAGTTTTCTACTATTATTTGTTGATTTTTAGAATAAATTATAGACTAAGACGCTGCACAAAACACCAAAAGAGAAATCTCAAAACATAGTAGCGTTACCTGTCCTGTTAAACTGTTTTGAGCAAAATCAGGGATTGTTTAAGTTATTCTTTTCACAAAGCACCGGAAACATTTAGATAAAATGTCAAATTTGATGTGGCATGATCAGTACGTTTGCAAAAATTCTTGTCTAGATGGGTTCCAATTTTGTAGGGGCCTTAAATCTAAAGTTTCAAGTTTCATAGTAGATCTACCAGAAAACCGAACACGAAATAATTTGTGGCAAGATACTCTTAACGCCAAGTAAACCAATAATTGGTTTTCTGGCTTATCTTTAATTAAATCTGCAATAATGCATATTCTTGCACCTACATCGGGGAGCCTATGATTCATGATATTTATTTTCTCAAAAAACTGAAGACTGATAATTTAAATTTTTTTCTTCTTTTTTCTGTTCTGTTTGTGGATGCTAGATTAAAATATAAAACAAATGATTATTGGTTGTATAGAAAACAAAATATTAAATCCTGTTTTAAGGAAGTTAAAAATAATATTTTTCCAGTTTGGAAATTCATGTTTTGTGTAACTACTGTTTACCAAGATCGTACTACAGTGTACGACACTGAAACCACGAAGAGATGCAACAGCAAGTTTAGCAGTGGGCTGCAAAACTGCATATCTGATATTTATTGATCAGCCAGCCGTTCGGACACCTATTGATAGATTGCTTAATTACTGGCCGCAACTTGTACCAAACTGCAATATTTTATGTACCTAGAGAAAATAATCAGAGATAATTGGATGACGTATCCAGGCAAGTTCAATATAGTCTTCAACCGGCTCGGTTTAATTTATTTATACGTAACTACGTGCATGCGTCTTCATTTCCTTGGCGATTTTGTCGTGCCGCAAACGAGGATACAAATATAGGCTATCAGTTTGTGTCTCAACATTGTTTCCTGTAAAAATCTTGATACCGAGTTTATATTTATAAAACATCGAGCAACGTAATTACACCTTGATAAATCCCTAACTAATAAAATTTATGTTCGAAATCTGTTAATGGGCTAAATTTATTTACTGGCGTGCCTTCGAAATAGCATATTTAAACCGCAAGTTCAACTGAACGTACACTCTTTTATCTCTTCGTCCTGGGGAGAGTAATTACTCGTTTCATTCGTTAGATCGACTTGTACTGTTAGACATTTCCTAAGGGATTGGTATTAATATAGGAACGATTTAAATATTCCTTTTCCGTTTTGATTAACGAAACTCCATTACAGTTTTTAAAATTAATTTCTAGATGTAAAACAATAAAAAGATATGATAATATATGTAAAGAAAATACACGTGGGTAATAATAATTAGTAGTGTCAATAAATGCAGATCCTTAAAAGGAATTTATGATTTATAGGGCAGGTGGCCTTGATTTGTGACCACAGAAGGTCGAGGAATTTTTCTTAATCTTCGTTTTAATTGGTACTTACAGATAATTCAGAAGTCAAAAATTAATTTCCCCTCATGATGAAGTACTCTTTCGATCAGACGTAACCTTAGTTTGGATAAAATATGCATTCTTTATCTATAAAATATGTTCCGTCCGGTAAACTTTAAATAATGACGTTTAATTAGAAGCAGAAAAAGACAGACTATTACGTAAATACAGGTATGTATATACTGTAAAAATTTCAGTCGAAGTCTTCATTAGTTATTTGCTGAGTAAAGTTATACGTTACCATTATATTTGTCTATGGCTGGTTAAGTCAACTCTTTAATGGCAACTAATATTATTGTCTAAAGCAATATATTCTCCTTTTTGAAATGCAACTAGCTGTTATTGATTTAACCATTTGATCTTTTCGTTATTTAAGACACAGTAGCAACTACACATTATATGGTAATGGTCTCAGATTTTCTCTTTTCTGTTCTCAACATAATAGATTAATTCATAAAATTTTTCTTTTGCTTAAGTTAGTTCATATTGTTTTCAGATAGATTTTCAATCAAATTTCAATAAAATCTGTAAGTGCCAAAGTACCCTAAGTAAAAAGGCGAACGGATAGACTACAAACTTCGCGAATTTATTTGAAGATAAAATTAACACAAGTATAGTTTTCTGTTTTCTAAATAATTTCCAAATTGAACATTTAGGAAACTATAAGTTCCTCAAAAGGAGCATCTTGAGATCTTATCTGTTGACTGGAGTAGCTCTAAAACCATTTGTTCAAGTTTTTTTAAATTTGTGTTGTGTGTGCAGGGTCTACCACAATTGCCTCAATTTTTTTCTATCTATAGTTTTAGCTTTCCAATGGGTTTATTCGGTTCAGTTAACCTTCTAGAAATCTAGTCTTACAATTCTACTTCTTCTTGATCCATCGGTAGGTGTTCAGTCCAGTTTCATTTTAATATCATACGATTTCTTTCTATTGTACTTTGAGTTTCCATTTTTTGTACATTTCCGATACTTCAATTCTATCTTATAAGCAGATAGAGCGTTTCATTATTGCTTGCATAATTTCTATTTTCTTTTTTTACTCTTGTTTAGCGTCTCGTTTATAAACCATAGGTAAACGTTGGAATTAAGCATTTATTAAAGACTCTTAAAGATCTTAGCAGTATTTTTCCCAACCATATCTTTGAACTTCTTTGTTTATCTTGTCATTGAAGCTTGTTAACACTGTCCCAAGTACTATATCATTTTTTGGGCATATTGCAAATCCCATTATCTTTGTTTCTTCCAGATCTATTGTTAGTCGAAGATTTATATTGCCTGTGTTTCAATTCTTTCGCCGTCTTTTCTAATAGTGCAAACAAAATCGACGATTCTCAAGTTGCTTAGTCTTTCTTAGTATTGGGAAAATGGGTCACCTTGTTTTATTTCTCCTTTCAAGCTTGAAGCTTGTTACAGAGTTTTTCTTAACAAAGATTTATTTCTAAAATTTCTCCAACAAATAAACTGCCACTCAAGAAAGAAAACGACAAAAACTATTAGAAGTGGAACTGGGCGTTTATATTTCATTTAACGCATCCTTTATGTTTATATCCTTTGTATTTTTGTTTTCTGCTTTTCTTATGGTCATAACATTCTACTTGGAATTGATTATTATTATTATTTATTTAATCAGCCCGTATCAAGTAAGTAGTGGCTCCTAAAAAATCTGCTATCCATCCTCGTCTTCTTCTTTCTGAGCCACTGACTGATCCAAGGCCAAATCCACAACAAATTTCAATCTGAGGTCAATAAAAAGCTACCTCAGATCAACAAACTTATCAGTGAGTCCAGTGAGTCCACCTAGTCAAGCAATCAGAAACATCATTTCAATATTCGAGTCAACACAAATCCTCTTTCATCTCGAATCTATGTTTCTTCAAACTTATTATTTTGTTGTATTTCAACAAAACAAATAAAAAGAAATTCAACAATAAACAAACAAACATAAAAACGACCAGAAGAAATAAAGAAAAATAATAAATAGAAAAAGAAAAATAATAAATAGAGAAAGAAAAATAATAAATAGAAAAAGAATAACAACAAAATAGAAAAAGAATAATAATAAAGTAAAATAAGCAAATCCTAAAATAAATAGGTAGAAAGAAATCCTTAAACAATTCTTACGTGTTTCATCAAAAGAATTATACTTAGAACAATATTTTTTTGTCTCAACGTAGGGCCCTTCTCGAAGACGACGTCAACCCATTAAACCCTACCATTCTATTTCCAAGTTACTTATTCCGATATTATAAGTAGCTTTGTTTCTTAGATTACAGATAATCTTCTGCACAATCCCTGTAACTGAAGTAAGTGCTAGACTTTTTTCAGGTAGCTATAGATGTCGAGTAGCTGTAGTGTTACTGCCCTTTCACAATAATGTTATTGGTTAATGGTAATGTTAAGATGTTAACAGTAATGGTAATGTTAACCCAACTCACATTATTGGTAATGTTAATGTTTAGAATTAGGTTAATAAAGGTACTTCCTTAAATTTTTGATTTTTATTTAATTTTCTCTAAAAATCAAAAACTTAAGGAAGTACCTTTATTAACTTAATCAATACAAGCCTTAAGCTATGAATCTTCAATACATTAATGTTTAGAAGTTGGCATATTTAAAATTCCCGGTATAAAAGTGGGAGGAGCGCTGCGCCGTTAAAAAGTAAATACAAAAGCTATAAACAACCAATACAATCTCTATTCTTCACTGTGATGCTTCATTTGATTTGAGATTTGAGTACAGCTTTAATTTGATTGTATTTAAAAAGCGACAAAACGGAATGAATTGACAGATCGGTAAAATGGAGACGGATGGCAGTGCACACAGCGCATCCTATAAAACTTCATTTCTATTGGTAGATGTTAACAATGATGTTAAAGAATGCAAAATATTTTTGGAACGCTAACATGAAGGGTTAACATTACCACTACCATTAACATTGTTATGACCGCTTCGATTATCACAATATATTTTGAGTATTAACATCTTAACATAACATTACTATTACCATTACCATTAATATTATTGCGAAAAGCTCTATAGTCTAGTAGATAGAGTGGATGGCCCATGAGCCAAACAGTCTTTTTTCTGTTCACTGCGGAAATATCTAGAATTTAAAAAGTATGATCGGTATCCTGTCAAACGCAGGCCACGTTTACGGATATTTACTTGGTTGCATAAAATATTATCTGATTAACTTTTGGAGGGCAAGATGGGAGTTCACATCTAGAATCTAGAAGGAAATTCGGAACAGCCACGGCTTGCTGGGACTATAGAAGTCTGAACAAATACAGTGGATGCTAAGATCATGGACACAGACTAACATCGTGCAAAGCTCAGTGCACAAGATATTAATTAATTTTCCAATTCTTGTTGATCCTATTTATTGTTTTGCACAATATGCCTAGTTTTATTAATAATTTAGTAATAGTAAATATTGTAGCTCAAGAGTTTTTTTAAATGATTTGCTTTCTAAACCTATATAATATGATGAAAGGCCTTTTTCATGTAGAACTCAAAAATCAAAATTTGAATTACAAATGTCATGAAATTGTCAAAACTTTACAATTTTTAACTTTTACTAAATTAAACTTTATAATGTCAAAAAAATAATGTTCCTACAATTCTGTTCTAGATCAGGATTTATGGAAGGCCAACAAAAAGGTACACTAGGCCTGGTAGCTGCGGTAGAGAGGGACTTTACAGAACCATCTACAGTAGGATTAATATTCTTGGTCTTTGACCAATCTTTCCCAGAAACCCTCGCTTGAAGAAAAATGTATGTTTTATCACTAACTCTTACACGTACTTTATTTCATTTGAATTAGTTTTAAACATTTCTGAATTTTTTAAGCATCTATGAGATGAATGTGATGGATTTTAGTCTGTTACTATTAGAATCTTTCAAGATTAACTTCTCTACTAATAAAGTAAGATTTTTTTCCTTTTCTTTGTCTCAGAAGAACGTGAGAGGGTGCCTTAACTTTCACGTGTTTGATACTGAGAACTTTATTTCAAAAATATAGGTCAGGCTTAAACTCAAAGTTCTTCCTGTATGTATCGTTTGAGAAGCTGACATTTTTTAATAGAGATTGTTAGGATGCGAAGTCGTTTAGGTGCAAGGTTGTTTGGAGGCAAGCTCATTTGGGCACGAGACTGTTAGGACGCGGTCAGTTAGACAAAAAAACAAAAAAGCTGTCATTCCGTTTTTGACTAGATCTAAACCGGTTTAAAAATTTACAAATTGTTGAACAGCCCATGTCAAATCTAGCATGCAGTCTGTTCGCTGCTTGGGTTATTGGTTGCTTCCTATAGTTTCCGTCGTGATTGAATTTCCCTATGTAGTTAATCTATAATAGATAAAATGTTGTGTAATGTTATACATATAATCCAGCAATTCTGAAAGTTAGTAGACTAAATTCAGGATCATTAGCATTATTAGGCTGATACCAAATTCTATACTGCAAAATTGCACAAATGCAAATTATTATTAATCCAAAAATCAAGACAAGCCACTACAACTATTCGTTCTTTTGAGAATCAAAATCAACTGAATGCTTGGCTATAAATGGTCACTTGACTAATGACAAACCAAACCTAGAGTGTTATAAAAGAATTTGGCCAATAAAACTTCGATCCGATTGAATATAAACTCCTACTCTCAGTATCTAGTGGTTTTCTCCCATATGGGGACCTTGAGCCAGCTGATAATCAGGCTACTGTAATGCTGGACCTGCTGCTTAATTTAGTTTATTGGATTTAGAACTGCCCGTTTCTCTTTCATAGTAGGCGTCTCCATTTGGACGGTTTAATTACCAGAGGAATACCGTCCGTTGTCCTGGATTGAGACTAAAGAAATTGACCATAGCAGTATTATTTCTTTTATTACCTATATTACATGGTTCGTCACTAATTCTTCTTTATTTGACAGATAGTGTCAGAGTTCAAATCTAAACGTCTACTACGAAACAGAAACGAACAAGAATTCTTATGGTAAGAGTGATACTATTCCATCATCAAAACCTGATTCTTCAGCTTTTCACACTATGAAATTGCTACAAAGTTACCATCTTATGAAAAAGTTCAAAGAGAAGAAAAGAGAAGGGCAACAACACGTACTTCTCTTACTAGCAGCTTTGGGTACTGAGTTCAAGTTTTATACTGCATTCTTTTTATATTCAATTGAACAGGATTTTTGTTAGTCACATGTCTTGCGGCACGATGATATCGAGAACTCTTTGCATTTGATTTGTCATTAACCAAGTGGATAATGATTGCTGGTTGTGGTAGTTTGTGATGATTTTTGACATTGATTTAGCCTTAATATGAAAAAAAATAAAAATAAATCTTTCACGTCCAGTCAGCTGACACCTAAACAACCTCGTACCCAAACGTTATAGACTCCTCAATTTATCATTTAAAACAAAATGACGAAGGGTAAAAAAGCACAGCTCAGGAATGTCTAAATCATCTTAGAGGATGCTCGATTTTTCTTGGCATTCTTGGTTATTATTGGCCTGATACTGTATAATGCAATGCTCGTTTGTTACAGTTGATTCTTTTGTGAAAATAGTTCTTGTTCCTCGAAGACAGAAACTCTCCTTGCTTTTTTCCTCGTCAACTATTATTTATCAAAACTTCTTCAGAAACGTAAAAATAAATTTTCCAACAGTGTTGCGTCTGTAGAAAATTTTCTCTGAGGTTTGTTCTATAGCATCATGTCTCCCAAGGGATCATTTTTTAAAAACAGTTCGTGGAGTACAGCATGCAAGAGAAATGCCATTTCCATTTTATTTTGTCCAACATGTACTCTGCATCTCAATTAGAAAGTATTTTGGAATTTTATTCCTTGCAAGAATACATTAACTACTAAGTAGAAGTTGAACACTTGTTCAGAGATTTTCATTTTTTAAATATTTACAAATAGTACAGACGTAACAATTCTGCCAGTTGTAATTTTTGTAATAGTTAAACTTTTAAAATTGTTGTTTCTTTTCCGGAACTACTGGCTGGTTAAGACAAATTCTCGTTGTTGCTCCTTCCGATTAAAGCTTTTTAATTATGTATAACACAACAGAAGTGTATCTTCGGTCCCGAAAGCCGGTAACATTGCCACTGATCGTTTAACAAGATAATTCGATGTTATCTGTATTATCCAACAAGGTTTTGGAATGTAATATAACAATGTTAATTTTGTTCGACCGTGTTTAACTGACAGGGAAATCTTTAAACAAACTCAAATGTTTGAAGTTTAAATTTTCAGCGAAAATCTTCAGCCCAATTGTTAACTTTTCGATATGGCTTTTTAATTTTTATATTCAAACTATCTGTATCAAGACTGATAATGTAGAAGGCTATAAAGGCAGCCACTGAATATTTAAATGGGCAGTTTAATTAAAATTCAGTATCCATAAAATGATTGTTATTCAGTCAAGTGACCAGAGCAAAAGGAACTATTTTTGTCTATAATTCCATTTTCGCAGAAGATACACTGAAAATATATATAAGAACAAATCACTATTAACGTATTATAAAAACAATTAAAAAGCAATTAAATAATGTAGAAGAGATCAAGATAAGAAATCTAGTTCCTTAATTTTCTTTTCATCCCTTAGGGCATTTTTTGAATATTTTACCTAATCTCTCTCTAAGCTTCTAGACTACATTTTTCTTAATTCTTGAATGTAACCTTATTATTTACTATATTGCGGCCCTTTATGTGAACAATAGTAATAATAATAATTGCAGAGTAGTAACCAAAGAAAATTATTAATTCAGCGTAGTAGAATTTAAAGTATTAATTATTCTAATTTGTTTGTATTTACGTAGGCTTTTTGCGGGGAGCGTTTTTATGCTGCCAAAAACAAACAGTATATATACATATAAGCACGTATGAATTTCATAACTGAAGCGCAAAATGTTATCGATAAAATTAATAGCTCCCTGTTTTTCCTCTCGTCATCGTTTCGGTTTTCACAGGGGACTCTTTATCGTTGTCACCTTGTGATACATGGCAGGCGAAATGAAAAAAATCAAGAAGTTATCTGGAAGTTCGTAAATAACAAATATAGAAATTACGGAGCGTTGGTGCTGTATCTCTTTCAGCAGCACCTTGCAGGATAACTTATAACTTATGGTTTTTGCTCGCTGGAACAGACGCGTACGTCTGGCAGGCGAGCCGAGATAGGCATTAGTGAGTTGTATTTCGTTCCATTCTCAAATTCGCGATGATTTGTGCGACGGGTCTGCCCCCACCCACCCGTATCTATCCTCTATTCGACGCTGGAAAGTGCAATTTACAGATAAACTCGGGAGGGGCAATGATTTACGTCTGAAAGCTTGATAAACTCATATTCCCTGCTTGAGTGAGTAATATCTGCATAAAACCTTGAATAGGATTACAAATGTTCATAAATTGTGTGTGCCATAATTCAGTCAAGCCAGCCAGGCGGCCGCTCGGGAGGAGCTCGACCGGGACAGGACCCCTCAAGTACATGTGAGCTGAAGCTGCTGGCGAGGCAAAGCCCAACTTTGACGGCAGTTTGAAAACTTATGTGACTTGTTTATATAAACTGACCTTTTCCGTATAAGCATTCCATTTTTTGTTTCGTTTTTTGCTGCTATTCCCTGCGCGCAGACGTATTTTGCACTTTTAAATGTTTAACACTGCTTTCACCAAAAACCAGCAATGTTTTATCAATAATATTCCTTCTTACTCTTATTTCCAAACGTACCGGTATTCTCAATAAGTCCATTTCTGGGCAATAAAAAGTTAATTTATCTAGTTTCTTATCAATCTAAAATGTAAGAATTAAACAGAGAGGGCATCTGAAAGCAACATCGCTCCTATACTTGCAAAGCAATTTCTGATTAATTAAAGAAAATTTACAAAACTTGTAAACTTGTAAGCGTTATATTGTCTCTCATTGTGTGAATATAGTACACAGATAAATGCAGCAGCTGTCAATCTACTTTTTAATGTCATTTCATGAACCTAGAAGCTAGAATTCTAGGATTTTTCTAAAAGAACTACATCAGAAGGGTTTTTAAGGTTATAAGGAGAGTATCAAGAAGGTGGCATAGTGCGTCGAACCAGTCGAATTCTGGTTGGGATAAATTTGAATCGTAAACAAAAAGTAAAGTTCCATCAAGAATTAATTTCTCCACACTTTGTCTCTGAGAATTAATTATGATTAAACTCTTGGTAACAGTTCGATACAGTACCCCTAGGATTTAACTTCTACAGTAAAAATTCAACCTTACCAATGCATGTATATCTATTCAGAGAATCAAAAGACACCTACGAAAGGGCTCTCCGATGCCAAACACTTGGAGAATTTTTAAAAAAACTTCGAAAATCGACGATCTTGACACTTCAGTAGCCATGACACTGTAATATCGCGGCGACCTTCGTGCTACTCCCCGACAGCACCACAACCCAATTTCCCAAAATCACCTGAAGGACATTGACCCTGTTGACCCCACGCAAGATTGGAATTGAAATTCATTAAAAAAATGATCTTTTAATTCCTTCTAACCTAACCACCCCCTCGCTTTGGCCCTCCACAAGTTTCTGATAAAGTTCTTATAGGCGGGTCATGGTGTAGTAGGGGGTTGGTAGTGTGTGCAGCAGCTGATTTAGTTGCCAACTTCATTGTTTCTATCCTGCAACATAACATCAGATGTGCTTAAAAATCGTGTTTATTTTTCGTCTGTTTCACCAAGATTGGATTAATTTTCTTTACTTCCGGCCACCTAATTGTGTTCTATGAGTAATTCTCTACCTGCTGTTACTTGCTCTCAAAACGTCGGTTTCCTAGGGGTAACTATATCGAACAATTACCAAACTCTTTGACGGTTGCTGTAAATGAAACTCTGCAATCCGTGAAAAAGGCAAAATATCAGCTTTTCATCATTATATGCTTCCAAAAACTCCTCACTGTTAAAGTTAGGGTTGGGGTATACATATGATCCGTGCCTGCATGAAGTAAAAGAAGTGTTTTGTACTACTACGTTCAAACAGATAGCGGAAAACTTGCAGTACAGAATACCAGATTGAAATTGTCCTTCCATTATACAACAAAATATCTTCCCGTGTGGCAACTGATAAAGGTTTAAATGACATTGTTTCATTGAACCGTGTGGAATGAGGTAAACATGCTAATAATGATATTTATTTCAACAGCAGATAATCTAAATATATAAGTCCATCTAGTATCAGAGAACAGTGAACATATTGGGCAACTTTAGAAAATAATTTACATCTTAATGGAAACTCTTTCAATGCTACTTCAATAGTTCACTTGTGTAAAAATATGAGATTGATATGGCTATACCACTTGATGTTCGCATTTCTAAATATTTGTTATAATCAGTAGGCAACATTTTGGCAATGTATTAATCAAAATGTAGCAATTACAGTATTGGACAGTCTTGTAATAGAACCATAGATTCTGAAAAACGAGTGATCTACATAAAGTCAGTCAGATCAGAGCCATCAAAGAAATAAGGAGCATTTATTAAAAGACCAGAGTACCGATAAAAAAATCCACGCAGAATAAAAATTGGTATTGATCACTTTGACTGCGAGACATAAATCTGTTTGTTCAAAATTTCAATGAAGCGTTTAAAATTAAAATTAAAAAAATCTGTTCTGGTGATATCTAAAGTGTAATATCAAATATTCCAAAGTATCAATCTTAATAATATCAAGAACGTTAGAGGGCAATTCAAGAGCAGAAGTACGAAAGGAGCTAAGTGCCACAAAATTCAATATTTAGTTTTTGCCTGAAATAGGTGCTATATGCCAATGCCAGTAACCTAAGAAATGGGCTAAGTCCAAAACCAAATTACACGCTCAAAATAAATTCTGAGAGGTGTAACTAGGGTATTCAACTGGGTTTACTTCCTAAGAAAGGTACCAAGTGCCAAACGTCAGTTGGTGTTTAAATTTTGTAACAACGCTAAAATGTCTAATAATAGGGTTAAAAAACTTCTTTTAGAGAAGAGCAGAAAATGGTAAAGGGCAGAGGAAATACTTATAAAACATACAACAACAAGGAAATAACAGCCAAACCTAAACCAACATTAATACATTACTGCTAACTAAATAATTTTCTAATATTACAGGTTCATATCAGTGCAAAATTCTTACATATGAAAGAAGGCTTGATCTCTTTCGACAGTTTTACAAAACCAGTAGTATCACAAATCAAAGTGCATACTTAATGGGTCTGATTAATATAATGCAAGTTCAGAGAAGGAGAAATGGAACATATGAAACTCCAAAATTGAGTAGACGTCAGAGAACAATCTGTTATACTGTACCTGATGGGGAAGGTAACTTGCTTCAGGTTTGTAAAAAGACTTTCCGAACATTTTTGCCATAAGACATAAAAAATCGAGGTTATTGTAAAGAAGAAACAAGGAGATGCCACAACTTATGTGGACAAACGGCAAAATCATAGAAAACCAAGGTTTAGTGATACTGATCGACAAATGATTAAAGAACACATCTTATTAATTCCAAGAAATGTTAGCCATTATAGTAGAGCAAAATCGTCCTGTGAATATTTGAGTCTTATCTCAACATCAATCGGTTGCACAAAGCCTTTCTGGAAAAGAATCCAATCAGTGTCTTACAAGTACCACAGTTTAGTTTTTAAGAAAGATTTCCCTAAATTAAAGTTTTATCGTCCACGAGTCGATACTTGTAATACTTGTGACAAGTTGTCCTGTGAAATTCATGCCAAAATTGTAGGAAGCAAGGCGAAATTAGAATTGCGCCACAAAAAAGTAGAAAAGACCTTAAAAGCCATGAAGGAAGATATAACAACATTCCAGGAACCAGGCAGTACCATTTCTTGTCTGTCCATGGACTTGCA
Source organism: Ignelater luminosus (assembly GCA_011009095.1). Taxonomy (NCBI): domain Eukaryota; kingdom Metazoa; phylum Arthropoda; class Insecta; order Coleoptera; family Elateridae; genus Ignelater; species Ignelater luminosus. Next base: position 101,880 of record VTPC01003689.1, on the reverse strand, counting down.
GCAAGTACTGTTTGTACCCACATTAACGCACAGTATGTTTTACCTTAGCCAGCTATCGTGCTATAATCTGGGTGTGCATTTCATACTTAGCACCTTTCGTATTTCCACTCTACAATTATTGCAACGATCCCTTAGATTTTTAGCACTGATACACACAGGTAAAAGTAATGAAACATTATCTTCAGAAATAGGAAGTGGTTGAACTTGAGTGTTTCTATTAATAAACAGTTCCAATTCTCTTAGAATCTGGTCAGTTTATCCAACAACATGGAAGCAATCTGTAGTGAAATGTGAAGTCTTTTAAATTCGATTGCAAACGGTAAGGTTTTTACTTTGAAACCCTAACGTGCTGAGTCTCTCTTATCTATACGAACTAGTATTCCTCCAAAGCATAAAAAGATCTGACTTCTGAAAGATTTTCTTTTACCGAATTCATCTGGACAGTCTGAAAGGATGAAATTCACCCATTAAAATACAATTTTCATGAGACTCTTTTCTACTGTGTTTTCTACTTTCTCCATTAAATCTTACATTTTGATTATTTGAGTCTAATACATCAGTAAGTGTTCTGATTACTTCCAAAGATATATCAAAGTTTAGTGAAATTTATTTTTGCAGAAAAAGTGAAAAAGATAGTTCTTCAGAAGACTATACAGAGATATCACAAACTTTAATTGCTAAAGTACAGTTTTAAAAAGCATTGAAGCTTACTCGTACTTACCATCCACCAAGCCGTATCAGCTCAAATTTTGTAATTTGTTGACCAGATTATATGAAGAAATTGACTGGCATGAAAACTAGAACTGTTTCATACTAATGCTCATTTTAAATTTGGTTCATTTAGTTAGAAAGAAGATTTTCCCATCGTATGGCTATCAGTAGCTGTGATTCTTTATTTACCAGAGACCAGATCTGTTTACATCAATGCAACTGAATTTTCTAATGCGACGTTCTTTGCAATAATAGTCACTAAGTATTATCTTCTTAATATAATCCGTGATCGCAATGATTGTTTCGAGGTGTAACCGTCATAAGATAATGGTAATCACGGTAATCTTTCATGTGGTTCACTAGGCGATAAGGTAATGAGGTAAGGGACTCATGTATATTTATAATCAGTACTTGAGCATTGGTTTAGCGTAAATGTTCAGCTCACGCGTTACACCAAAGTACAATATTTTCCTGCCTTGAGTCTGAGCACTCATTATGTAAGTACGAGATGATATTTTCTAGTTAAACCTTAACTATCAAATATTAGAGCATTCTTGACCAGAGCAGAAGCAGAGCTCGAGTTTGGGTCAAGTACTGACTATAAATAGGAGCATTAATGACAATAGACAGTTTGTTATATCTAGTATGCTGAAGAATTCCATAAAACCATAAAAGTCCCGGAAAGCAATTTACACAATACAATACTCAATTAAAGATATACAATTAGGCTGATGCTAAAAGTATCATTATCGACATGCTATGCATTTACTGTTTTACCTTTTATTTCATAGATTAGCATTCAACACCAGTAACTCATAGCACCTACTTAGCAGCAGCAGGGCACCTAAAACTAGGGGGTCAGCAATTTCCACAGATTTTAATCATGTAATAGTTATCCGTTGTAAATACTCATCAAAACCGTCTTGAAGTCTTAGTTTTCATATTATTTATAGATATCTTCTATTGTATAATACTTAGCGTTGATGACATTTCTTATTTCTGCGGTTTTGGTAGGTCAAGCCGAGACATTTATCGTTTTCATTAATTACTAAAGATCAACCTAGATACCTTAAGTCTGCATCTTGAAAGTACTGTTGATTGTTGTATCGCATCCGTTGGGTAACTTCAGTCTCGACAAAGGATATGAAGTGAATACGGACTACCACTGCAATGGATATTTAAAAGCACATGTGAACGTTTTTTGTAACATTTTTGCTTTTGTAACACGCGCATTCGAGTATGCTTCAGGATTTCAGTCTTTGAGTCAACAACAACTTTGGACCAAGTTGTATTGTCTTCCGACCTAAAAACACTTGACATTTCAAGGTGTTAGTCTTATAAGACAATGGTAATCATAATAACTCTTCCATGTAGTTTACCAGAATTCAAATAATTAGCTAGGAATTTAATGACAATGAACTGTCTTTTGTATCTTCCGTGAGTTTTCACTTCTTACTAGATGGTATTACTAGTTAAGAATAATAACGCCCAAATTTCTCAAAGCAGCATTTATGCGTAGCAAATTAAAACACGAAACGGGAGTTTTAGATAATTTAACTAAAACAAGAAAAATGTTTTTGCTATTATTGTTTACTGAAACACTAAATCTAAAGACGAGTTATTGTTAATGAGATACTCACCTTATTTTGATACCTTTGAACAGTTTGCTTTTAACCTCTTTAATGTTGGGCGTATGTGCTGCACTATTTTTGAGATCTTTTATCTGAAAATCAAAAGGTATCTTGATTAGTTTTCACATTCGTAGTCATAACTAGCTAATTTATTAGTAGAAGAATATGGATCATAGTGGTAATTATTATAAAAATAAATAATCTTTCAGATTGTAGCATTATATTCTAACATACCATAATCTTTAATATTCTGATATTTTTGGTCATTCTCAAAAGTCATTCTTTAAGGTTTGTTAATTCCATACTTTTTGAGTAGTCATTTCTGACTACATAGTACCTAGAAAAGTTAAGTAAGTTTAAAAGTTTTATCACTTCTGAATACAAAATTGTAGATGTGCTGTTCCCAAAGATAAACAGTTTAAATATACGGCTATCAAATAGAAAAAAGAACCCAACAAGTTTTGAGCGTTCTCTAACACTTCCAACACTAGTACATAGAGCCAGTTTTTGAGATTTGATTTTATCAAATAATGGTAATGACTCACTTATGAACAATTAACAAATACATTGAAAAATAAACTAATTCTTCTGATAAATCTGTATTCCTTGCTTTTCAATATCTTGGAGAAAAGTTCGCTATTAGATTCAGATTTTTGTTGTTTTTTGTAATATAATTTTTGTAATATGCCAGCTGACAATTTACAATAACGATATTCATATTAGAGACTTAGATGTAAGGGGAACTCCTATATAGGAGTTATGCCATAGCAGAAATGAAAGATTTTGTGATGTTCCAGACTGAATTAATTTAACGAAAAAGGTTATTTTTTGGAGATGCGTCGTTTTCAAGATACTCCGTTCATTTTGGGATCTAGCAGTCAATATTAAAATATTTTATTTCTTTGATATATCAAAGACCATAAAAGATATCTAATTGAAACGTCTTACTGCTTGTTGAATAAACCTGTACACGCGATAACTTCGTCGGGGTTGGAATTGACAGTTTATTTGTTTGCTTTTGCAATTTTCAGTTATGCAAAGCAGAACTGGTGCCTATTTATTTTTCCACCTTTTACTTGATCGTTTACCCAACATCTGTAACCTAAGGCCCCAGCTGAACAGCCGAAGTCCGCCATTCGCCTCATAAACTGTACCTATAAAAGCAACATTAATCCTTTGTAAATACTAATCACAACTGTCTTTAAGCCATGTAGTAAAAATGTAAGAATTATTCTTACTTATATTTTTTATAGATCATTTTCCATCTTTTAATAGCATTAATGGCATTTCTTATTCCTGTGCCAAGTCAAATCCTTTAACTACTTCACAACTACTAAAGATCAACTTAGATACCATAAGTCTGGATTTTGAAGATCTAGGGCAACTATTTCAGTGAGGTCTCCAGTTATCGAAGTAAAGAACCAGTTGTTGTAAGAACTATAAATATTCACGAAAAAAACCTTTCGGTGTAAGGCTATGTGGTAGCTGAGCTTGTTGGTATTTTTCTCCATACTGCTTTACTTTCCTTTCTGTTTTGAGCTAGTTGCTTAACGTTTATCCACTTGGTTTCTCTTTCTTGTACTGCTTTGCGAATTTCTTACTCCCAGCTTCTTTTCGGCCTTTCCCATTTTTTTCCCATACGTTCTCTTCCCCATCCATTCGCAATATTGATCCCAATAATCTCAGTTGCTATTGATACACAGTTATTGTGATCGGCATTATTTTTAATTTTTCCTGGTACACTTCATTCTTTCTTTTGTCTCTTTTGGTCCTAACCAGCATTTTGCCTAAAAATTACTTTATTGAATTTGCTTTTCTGTGTTACGTCTAACGTCCATGATTCACTTGAATAAGGTACAATGAGTTTTACAACTTATTTCTTCTTCCATTTCCTTTTTCATTGTTGCAGGTATTTCTTTTCTCCCCTAGAAAGTTTGTTTTTATCGTGTTATATAACTTTCCTCTAGCTGCAATTCGTTTGTTAAAATCGTTCTCTATGTTACCTTGGCCGTTGATAATTGTTCCCAAATATTAAACTTGTTAACTTGTTTTGGTATTTGTCCGTCCAGTTGGATACTATGTTGTATATCTTGTTTTTGTTTTACCTATATTTACTCTAAAATTGATCTGTCTTAATTGCTCGTTAATACCAAACTTCATTTGCGTCTTCTTCCGTTTCTTCTAAAATTGCCATATCGTCCGCATAGCTTAGTGCTGCTATTCTCATTATTTCAAGTTTCTAGATTCCACATTGTAATGTTTTACTTGTTTTGAACTCTTTCACAGCATCATCTAACACCGCATTGAAAAGAAGAGAACTTAAGATGGGACCTTCTTTCATTTTACTTTTACTAATGAAGGTAGCTGTTATCTCGTTCCTTGTCCTAACATAATTTTTAGTTTTGTTATCTTTTTTAAGATCTTCCATAAGTTCTCTCTATGTTATCGAAAGCTTTTTCGTTGTCTGTGTATCCCATATCTCTAGTTCTTAGTACTTTCTTCCCTTCTTAATTATTTGGTTCATTAGCGACAAAAATTTCATTTATATACTTAACATTTCACTTGCTATTTCGTCATGCTTTGTAGTTTTCCCAACCTTTATTTTCTTCAGGGATTCTTCCAGTTCTCCTTTTGATATATCTTCTGCGTTTTCTGTTTGTTTTTGCATTACAAGAATGCATCTTGGCATTTGTCTTTACTATGAAAATAACTTAAAGATGATTATGACTTGTTCATATTGTAACGTTTTAATAAAACGTTTATTTATTTTTAATATTTATCTTTACCAACTTTATTACAATTTATTTTTGATATTTATTTTCACTAAATTTATTTATTTCTATATGTACAGAATTTATATTACTAATTACACATTTATTTCGTTCGTTACTACGAGCTTATTTCCATTTCATTCCCACTTGCGTTTATATATCGTTTCCTTGTTTCTCTCGATGAGCCTAGAAGGTTCGCGCCTTTTCTCACACATTCGACTGTTGCAACGCCTGGAGAGTTCGAGACTTCTCTGGTAAATTCGATGGATGGCGCGTTACAATATTAAATGTTAAGATGATTTGCAGAACCTTATTTCATACTCATGTCTACGTTAAACTTGTGTTCTAGAATGGATCATTTGTAAGTTTGACGTTCTGCTTTCGTAATAAAACCTGTTGTTAGTGGTCTGCCCAAGAGATGGGTAAGTTAAAATTATAATACCAGATATGTAAGAAAGGAGACAGTAAAGACTGTAAAAAGTTTAGAGGTATTACTTTAGGATGTACAGTTGGAAAAGTTTATGCTAGAATTCTCTAAACCAAATAGATTGAGATATAGAGAATGACAAAGTGTTCAAAAAGACTAAAGGAACAAACGACCATAATGTGTTTATACTGGTAAACAGAGCTGTCTTTTGGGGCGGGCAGGCGGGGCCCAGGTTCCGGGCCCCGCGCCTGCTATAGTCTCGCGGCAAGACTTTCCCTTCTTATTTTAATTCTTGGTCTAGAAGTTTCTAAGTAACAGCCAATACTATTTACAACAGTTTAGTTTGGATGGTCAGCAGTTTTCAAATTTTTTTATGCTTGTTTTATGGCAATAACACTACATTGAGATTACTGTTGTCAAGCTAAAATAGGTACCAAAACATCCTCTTTAGGATCATTACCAAGAAACATCGCATTAGCCGTGAATCATACACTACCTTTTTTGCAAGTTTTTAAACTCGCAATGGTCGCATTCAGGAGACGAAATAGCTACGGAGCCGCTCCGGTGGAGCGGTAGCAGATTGTGCTACATTAGTTATGCGTCTATTGAGCATTTTTTGTACCCTGCTCAGCCCATAGCCTGAATTTATTATTCAGCGACATGGCTTCAGCGGTTCCATTGGCAATGACGTTCTTTGGAGTTCAGAATTTTACTTTGAAATCCCTATCTGAAACTCATTGAGAATGTCGCGTATCTTCCGTAAAAGCAGTGACCACGACGCATTAGAAAAGGTCATAGAAACAACAAAAAATGCAGCTATCAAGAGTGAAGCACTTTCACTTACTGAAAATGAGTTCAGTTTTGATTTTATTTTGTCGGCTGTAATTTGGTACAACTTATTATCTGCAGTTGATAAAGTTAGCAAAAGCATGCAGAAAGAAGACGCCAACATCGCTCCAATAATCCAGCTATTGAAGGAGCTTAGAGAATATCGGCAGTCATACAGAGAAGATGGGTTTTCACAAGCAAAAGAAATTGCAAAACAGCTTTGCGCTGATAATCACATTCCTATGAAATTTAAACATAAACGGTGGAGAAAGTACCAAAAACTTCATCTTTATGAAGGAGAAACAAGTAGTTCAAGCGATCCTAAAGAAGAATCCCACGGGGAATTTTTCTTATGCATTTTAGATCAGGCACTCTTATCAATACAAGAAAGATTCGCTTACTTTGGGTTTTTACTAAACATGCAAAATATTAACGAGGTGAATGAAAACACGCTGGTCAAACACTGCATGGATTTAAACCTTTTGCTAAGAAATGGAGAAATAAGAGACCTGGATGGACAAGAACCTTACCAAGAAATAAAGATGTTTTGTCATATGGTGGACTTAGCCTATCGGATACCTCTGGACTATCTACAATTTTTACATGAAACGAACGATACTTTTTCCAACTTGTACAAGTGTGGTTTGATAAGTGTTTAGGCTGACCATGAAGCTCGCGCCACAGGTCAAAATGCTTTTATAGTTACAATGGTCCATCTTTCAGATGGCACTACTGAAAATATCACCAATCTTGAACGCGTAGTTTTCGTTTGACAGTCGTTTGTGTCAGTCGATGTTAATGATTTCTAAAGAATGAAGCCAGTCGAATATCGTTCAGTTATAAAATTCTTGAGTTTGAAGGGTCAAACTTCAACGGAAATAAAAGCCGAGTCTGCTCCATCGTTCAGCACCGCAAAAACTGGGTGGCAGAGTTTAAACGTGGCCGTACGAGGGTGTTTGATGAAAAGCGTCCGGGAATGTCAAAAACAGCAACCGTTGAGAATATCATCGAAAAAGTCCATAAAATCGTGATGATCGTCGAATGAAAATAAGAGAGATAGCACAGACCACAGGCATTATCAACAGATTAAAATATTACATAAAGGTTTGCACATGAGGAAGCTGTCCGCGCGATGGGTGCCGCGCTTGTTGACATTGGACCAAAAACGCGGGCGCATGAACATCTCAAAGGAGCTGTTGGATCGATTTAATGAACTTTTTGCGGCGGTTTGTAACTGCTAATAAAATATTACACACAAGAGACCAAACAGTGGACTTCAACAAGCAAACCTGCTCCGAAGGAGACGAAAACGGTGCCATCGCCCGGGAAAGTAATGGTGACTGTCTTTTGGAATTCACATGGTATATTGTTCATAGACTATTTGCAGAAAGGAAAAATAATAGCAGAATTGTATTATGCTTCGTTATTAGACAGGTTGAAAAAAAGAATCCAGTCCAAACGACCTCAAATGCAGAGGAAAAAGTTCTCTTTCATCATAACACCTCGATGATGGCGAGGGCCAAAATTCATGAACTTGACTTCGAGTTGGTTCCTCACGCCCCGTATTTTCCAGATCTGACCCCGAGCTACCATTTTGTTTTTGCAAACATGAAAACATGGCTTGGAGAAAAGAATTTCACGAGCTATGATGAATTGATAGCCGCCGTGAACGCGTATTTTGCGGACTTTCGGACATGGTATTTTTTGAAGCGGATCAGAAAGTTGGAACATCGATGGATGAAGATATAGACCTACAGGGGACTATGTAGAAAAATAAAATCGATTTTGACCAAAACAAAAACACTTCGTTCTATGTTAATCTAAAGACTTATCAAACCACCATCGTACATAGCTTTCCGTATAATGCTGATAATGCCTGTATCTACTACTTCAGCAGAACGAAGTTTTTCAAAACTAAAGTTAATAGAGATTATCTAAGGACTACGATGGGACAGGAGAGACTTTCCAATTTGACGCTTTTGAGCATAGAAAACGAGCTATGCGAGTCGATCGACTCTTCAAAAACAATTAAGAATTTTTCAGGGCTAAAAGCAAGAAAAGTTAATTTTTAAAATTATTTAAAGTGTTGTTCCCTAATTACCTACCTACTAAGATTTTTATAGAATTTACTCTACTATAGGAAATAAGATGAGATGTTAGTGGACCTCGCGCGAGCTAAGGACGGCTCTGCTGCTAATATAAACAAAATGACAAATTCACTTACGTTTTGTGGATATAAGGAAGTAGAAAAATGAGATTTTACTAAGAATTAAAAAAAGACAAGGGCACCATAAGTGAAAGACAATATGGAGAAAAAACGAAGCTGAACTCCAAATCAACTCACACCAACAGGTAGAAGGTTCAGAGTTAAGTAAGTCAGTGAGTAAGATATTTCCTAGAGGCAGAGATTTAGACTGAGTCGTCTAGTTTAGCAAAGAGGACTGCTCTTAAGTATTTCGCGTAGGATGCTTCCTTTTTGAATAAAATAGACTTACTTAAATGTATTTCAAAAGGTACATTCGTTCATTTCAAAGACAGCCTGTATAGCCTTCCAGTCACTTTTTTGCAATGCTATCAAATTTTCTGGAAATATTTTTAATTTGATACATGCTAGCAATCTTTTAAATTATTGCAGAACTTTCATGTATTTACATGGATGCAGTTAATCATCTTTGCTAACTTGATGGAAATCTGCAGCAGTTCACATATGGTGTGATGAAGGTAAGTTACATCACAGTCATTTCTAAACTCTCGTAAAGCATGTAAAGTTGCCGTTATTAGAATATAACAATAATTAATTACGTAGCACGTTAAGATAACACAGGAAGCTCAATCTAACTTTATGTTGTCCACAAATATGCTCTTTGGACATAATGTATATTGGAAGAAATAAATAGGTGCATACTTCCCGTATACATATTTGACTTGTTGTTTATTTACGATCGAAATTCGCATTTTCCCGCCAGGAGATATGCTGTTAGTTATAGTTTAGCTATGATTTAAACAGGCCTTAATGGGGCAATAAATACAACCGTTTCAATACACGACAACGATCATAGACGCCGCAATACATTAGAAGCAAAATGGAAGAGCCTAGCATCATCTATAGGCACCCAGATTCCGAGGAGATATATGGCTGCTGCTGCTTGAATCATTTCATAAATTTGGCTGCTCTCTCGATCTGATACTCCTTGTGGGTAAAGTGCATTGTTTTGTTGCGCATACATTTGTAATACTGTAAATTATATTCCTCGTATTCCCATCCAAAATATTCGTTATTACTGTACCGCCCTATTTAATAAGGGTTTATCGCTCGTTGTACATAATAACTTGAAATGAAATAATTGCTTACACCTGTAATTAACGAATTACCTGCAAAGTTAATTCAATTACTGCAAAACCGGGGAAAACTTGTTTATTAGGACATTTTAATTAGAATTTCGTTTATTTAAAAAACAAATGAATTTTTGAATATTTAATTTTATTTTTCGTGTTAAAATGTCCTAGCACCAGCAAACAGTCGCATTAGTATGAAAATGCGAAGAAATGATTTTCGTAGGACGAAGGGAGAATATCTGGTCGGTTCGTAAACGATCGCCTTCTTCACATTGTTGACTATCACTTTGTGGTCTGGGTGGCAGTTGCAAAGCTTCACGAGTTAGTGAAATGTAGTTTCCCTCTAAAAGCGATCGTAGATCATGGCGTAATGGCGCTATGAATCTCGATGTCCACACTGATCAAATTTAATCCTTAGAACTCCACAACCATTTGTTACAGAGTCAGTGTTTGACCGGCTAGAGCGATGTTCTGTGCATTGGATCCGTTATTTACGGCGACCCATAAGATTTCTTGTATTAGATGCTTAAGAGATTAGTTTTTAATTGAACGCCGAAAAAATTAATTTCCTATTTCATACGACAGCAAAAAATTTAAACATTTTTCTCCTACAATAATTAATAGAATAGCATTAGATTAGTTACAATCTCAAAGTTTTATTAAGAGCGCAAGTTCGGCCGCATGAAATGTAGGTCACGACAGTTTTCAAATTCTACTTGCTTCCTGCTTAATCTGTCAAGTCAATTGTCGGTCAGTCAGGGTATCTGACAGTCTTCGGACTATTTTGTTTGTGTCACTCGCGACCGACGCAGCTCGATCGAACAGTAACGAAGAGAATACAGACGGCCGAATTATGAAAATGACGGTGTGTCGCTGCCACCCCAGAGACGGCCTCGGAATTGTATACATTCGTTCAACGAAAACTAAAACCGAAAAAGTATACTTAAACATAAATTTGAGGAGATTCTGCACTTCCTGTCCGATGAAGCTGTTGTACTGCTTGCGTTGCTGAAGTCCAGAGAGGAGGAGTCTGGGTGATGGATGCTCGGACAGCGACAGATAAACGCAAAACACATTGATTTAATGCTTTGAATTGTAGTTTGTTCCGAGGAACGAGTTCCCTTTTGTAATTAGAGTTTTTGTTTATTTTGCAGAATCAGGGAGCTTACTCGTGCAAAATTTATGCGTTTTTCGGGAAATGTTTCAAGTACGCGATGGAAACGTATTACTTAAGGAAAAAGAAGTTATTGAAGAACCATTCTTTTTCGGAAGGAAATATAGGACTTAGCGTTATAAATTTTTATTTTTGACAATACTCCAATTAACTTTAAGTTTGTCGGGTACTTCAATTTTGTTTTCTAAAGATTTAATACATGGCGTAACTTAAAGATGAACTCTGATTTCCAATTAATTTAACAAAGTAATCAATCTTTTCTAAAATGGTAAATAATTGAGTCGCTTCGGGTTTCCCTAAGCACTAGAAACGTTTAAAATACTTAGAATTGGAAGATATTTGGAAATTAAATTTTAAATTTAATCTAGCAAAATGTTTACAAATTTTGTGGAAAGAAACAACAGTTGTAAGACTTGCCGTATTATGTAAAACCAGTAGAGTTCTTTGTTCTAACGAATATCAAAGGCCTAAATATCTATGATAACATAACGCAATGTGTATGTGAGGTACTACTAATGGGAGAACAACCTGTGCAGCCTCGCGGTTAGAGAGTTGTGTTTACACGGGTTCAAGTCTCCATGCAGCTCAACTGCCCTCCGTTTCCCATAGTGTTTCTTAGTGATGTAGGTGAAAATTACGAGTTTCCGTAGCGTCTGCAACAGATAAAAAAACGAAACACAGTTGCTTTTCCTTTTTCTTCTCTAAAGCATTTTCATCTGAATAACGTTTTAGAAGTTATTGAACTACGTAAAAAGAAACCATCAACGATTCCTACTTTATTAATTGCCCTTTTTCTCAAGTCTTACGATGCTAACTATATTTTCCAAAATGCTTTAGGATTTTCATTTTCAGGTGCTGCACACCTAGGATATACTGAAAAACAAGGCATCTAAGGTTTGTGGGAGGTACTAAAGTTCGTCAAATTTTGCTTCGATTTTATCAAAATCGTAATTACTAAAGTCTTTTTGGTCATTGTTGTATTCAAAAACTACAAAAATAAAAAGAAAACAGGAAACATAAAATTTCTCTTCTGTACAGTCGAAAAATAAAGCAGATCAAAAAATGAAACTTATAACTGCTGATTCCAACAAATACATTGTTCTATGTTAACCTCAAAATCTTCTTTGATTACAAACATTGCACATGTGAGATTCTCTTGTATTTTGATTTCTGTGTGACCCCTTCATTATTTCTCTGTTGCTTTAGGTCTGTTTTAATTGCTTTTGCAATATTGGAAAAATGGAAATGTCCCTACTATACTAAAAATGTTGTTTTGCTGAATCAGGTTTGCTTCCACCAATATTTCTAAGTGATTGTAACAAATCTTTGATTACTACGTTTTTCTTTAATGTACTATTAATTGAAAATTGGTATCGAGTTTTTTGCATTTTCTTATAAGTTTCGATTGTGACAAGGGTAATCTTCACAGCAGCGCTGACTTTCTAAGGATGCAAGTCCTTTTGGAATATGGGTATTGTAAAAACCTATACTGTTTCTATGACTCGATGATTGTCAGGGCAAAGGTTAGCTGACTTGAATTCACTCTTAGTATTGTTAGTCAAAATGGTTTTATTTCACACAAGTGTAAACTTCTTTGTGGATACTTTTTCCAATAAAGACAACATTATGTTCTACTGCTTTCTCGACCGCTTTAACAAGATAACATCAACTATTATAATTTATAAGATATTTACCTGGAGATCTATGTTGAGTAAAATGATCAAATCACTCAACAATAGATCTGTGGCCATAGAACTTTTTGGAATCATTCTAAGAATACCTTTATTTGGAAGGTTGTATTGGAAAGTATATTTAAGCTAGTGCCTTTGGAAAATACCATTCGAGATATTGCATTTACACAGTCTTCTCAACGGACCAAGATGTGCCGCAGTGACTTTCTACATTATCTTTCCGACTTTCCTTTTTTCCTTCATATGAGTAGTCCAGCTAGCTCTAATACTTCTACACCCTTCAATTATCTACAAAAGTAAAAAGAAACCATGAAGAAAGACTCCAGAAAAATATGGAATGAAAACAAAGTGGGTTTTATTTTGTGAGTATTAAAATAAGTATTTCTGTTCATTTCAGAGATTTTATACAGAATTGAAATATTTTGAACAAACTACAACTTAAGGTTAGCTCTTCCTTTTGCCTTTTATTTGCTCGGCGATGGTATGGATTTAAACCTGCTTTTTCACTAAACGTATTTTTGATCATTACACTGGCATCAAGTAAAGAAGTACTACAAGCCAGTTTAGCGACACACCTTTGGCGACGTCCCAGCTGATATACGTAGTATACGGAGATAACAAGTAATAATGAAAAGTATGGTACTTAATATTTGAAACAGGATTAAGGTATAAGAAGACAATATCAAGAAAGATAAGACAAAGGCAAAATTATAGTTTTTGAAGATGCAGATGATCCTGTTGCAACTATGGATAAAACGGATAAGGCAAAAAAATAGTAAGTATATATGGTTTATCAATAATAACAAGAGTGCAACAGCTACAATACTGCAAAACAAAATAAGTGACTTAAAAGAACGAGCCAAAGTAATAAAAACCAGTACCAAGTACTAATGAAAGCGATTTATATGCAATTGTAGACAAACCAAAACAAACAAAACATAAATTTATCTACCAGAGAAAAAAACACAAAGTAAAGAAATAATTAGTCAAGAAGTAGAAATGATGACAAATGTTGCCAATAACACAGCGCAATATTAAAATTCTGAAATGGGATTCCTCACCAAAGGATTCTGCTAATTTAAGTCAAATAAGCGTTTTTTCTGAGTTCACAACTCGTAATGCCAAATACTTTCTTTACATAGTTTCGAGGTATTTCATCCGTAACTCGTAAACGATTGATTTTTGCAACTGTTTTCTTTATTCCCGTTTTTCGTGGATTTTAGAAATTTGTCAATCAAGTTGGCCGTTTTCAGAATACAGTCATATGAGAGATTGCAGCTAATCTACCAAAGTATCGAATGAAAAAAGAAAATATTACAAAAATCCGCAGTCATGGCCAATTACGACGGTTCACAGGCGGCCAAGATTTGATTTTTCAAAGTCTTAACCAAAAAACAATCGAAGATCGTGCCTACCCGACTCATATGTAGAGTCATTACAAACAATTGTCTACAAAAAAGTTCCATCTTTATCGGATGTTTCATTTTGGAGATATACGGAAAAAAGGCATCTCCCCTTAAATACGGGGATAGTAGTAAAAAAACAAAACAGGCTCAAACTTTATCTGCAATAGTAGAAACGGGTTTCTAAGGCACATTGAAATGTTTTCCACCATTTTTCAAAAATGGCTGACATTGGCAATCGTTATTTAATGATTACCAGGAAATTCTTGCATGGGGAAAACATTGGATTGCCTTAAGAAATCGGCAAACCCGACCCGCCTATTCTCTCCGTTATTGAGAAAAAAATTTTTGAAGTCAAATTGTGCTCAACTTTCTGAGCCCTCTAGTGCCGAAACCTGGAAAGCTAAATACCTATTTCTAAGTAGAGCACAACCCAGAAGTTTCGTTTCAATATTTTTAAAACATCCAATTTCGATTTCTACTGGCGGACGCATATGGGCCGAAATTTGATCAAATTTGCGCATGGCTATATAAGTTAGGAGTCTTTAAAGACAGTGCTCCTACTCTCAGTCCTTCAAAGTTGTGCATAATACCAAAAGAACTTTTGCCATTTTTGAAACCACCTACTGTACATTGAGATAATTTTTTTTTCCTTTTGATTTGAGCCACAACTTCATCCAGGCAGCATAATAAGATATCTTGCCACTCACTAGTTACGGATGAAATGCCAGGAAATAATGTAAGTGACTTAGAGTTAACCTAAAGAAATCCTTTGGGAAATAAATCCGTTTAGCCAGATATTACCCATTTTTGTTGAAAAATCTCATTTCGAAAAGCGCTCCCAAAAAAGTCCTTTTTCAGAAGTTTTAAGGCTAAATATAATATCAGTGTAGTGTTTTACAAACAGTCCTCTTCAGAACTAACCAGTGTCTGCAAGAACCCTCATCCCTCAGAAACTTTTATTCCAGAAAAAACTAAAATCAAAAATTCAAGAATCTGTCATAGACGCAGTGCACTTTGCACTGTAAAAAATGTCAAAAAAAATAGAAGAAATGGATAAAGATGAATTAATAGACTTCGTTAACCAAGAAGAAATATTATAAGAAAATTCTCCAAAATTAGAAATACCAAACCCCCCAACAAACTAAAATGATAACCTTAAACCTGACATGTCAAAACCCCCATGAACATGATAATTTTACCCCTGTTTTAGATAAAAATTCTAAAAAAAGAACAAGACGCAACTCAATTAAAAGCACCTCAACAGGAACTGAAAATCGATTTGAAATTCTTGCAGACGAAGATATGGCTGTAACCAACTTAGAATCCAATATCCTTCCAAAACCCAAACAATCTAAAATACCTCCTCTAATTATCAAAGCCAAGAAAAAATGGACAACCCTCTCCAGCGAGTTCACTCGCCTCCAAATCAAATTTTCAAAAGCTAAAAACCTCCCCCACGGTATCAGCGTTCAACCCGTCAGCGTGAAGAATTATAGAAGTATGATACACTTTCTCGACGACATCTTTTAACTAAAAGAAGACAAACCCCTACAAGTAGTACTACGAAGCATACCATAAGGCTGCCCGATAAAGACAATAACACGATTACATGTTGGAAAAGAAAAACGCCCAATCCCCCTGGTACTAGCACTCTTAGATAGATCAGGAAATTATAAAGACATTTGGAACATCAAAACTGTCCTATCTCTAACGGTAAAAACAGAAGCACCCAACAGGAAAAAAGACAGCATCGCTCAGTGTCCTCGCTGCCAAGGATTCCGGCACACACAGCAAGACTGCCACTCCGAGCCTCGCTGCGAAAATGCGGTGAAAATTCAAAGAATAGCTTGCGACATTCACCAACTGCAAGGGCAGTCACCCAGCCAGCTATTGTGGCTGCCCTTGCTTCCCCAAGATAGCAGCCACACAACCTATGGCAAACACCACCGTCTCGCCACCAACCTCCCTGCCAGTCCAAAATCTCCATCCATCTTCCACATATAACTTCTAATACTCCGAGACTGCCAATCTAGCACATCCAAAAAGCTACGTCGCTGCAGTCAAATCTACAGTTACAGTTGCAAGACCTTTCACATCCACTCAACCGGCGATGCAAAACGAAAACCCAGCCTTTCTACATCAGCTACTGGGCAACGCTGCTTACACCAGCAACGCAAATTTACTTCAACAACTACTATCTCTTGCAATAGACACTATCAACAAAAAAGACATCTCAACAGCTTTTCTGCAACTACTTCTAGAACTCCTCAACTCACTTAAATAAATACGATAACACGACTACTACTACAACGAACCTCGACAATTTAACCTAAATAAACGCGAACAAAAACATCCACTTCGACAATTAAAAACAGAGGACAGATACCTAGCCCCCACACTCAACAATCCTACAACGTCATCCACTACAGGACACAGAAGGTAGAATAAAATATTACTAGGTATTTCTACACCAAGAAAACAAAGAAAGAAAGAAAAACTTCTGTACTAAATTTACGACTAACTTACAAAATCAAGGTTGCACACGTCTCTGATTGTCTTATTGCTTTTAAATTAAATGCAAGGCTACTCGACAAGAGATATTTTTGCTTTATAAATCGACTTTATCTTATTTATTTTCAGGCTTTTCCAACTAGTTTTAAAGAGAACATCAAGACGAGGTTTGACAAGCAAGTAGCTTTTGAGTACCTTTCTTATTTTTAGAAATAATTATTTTCCTAAATATATTAGAACTACCCTGAACGACGCTATCCACATTGTAAAATCATTCTCTGGATCCTGTGACATTATTTAGTGACACGCTCAAAGTATTTGAGAATGATTTGAGCTTTTTTTAAAAAGATAATCTTGTTTGACTCTGAGTTCTTTTGTTAATACCATAGACAGATGTAACTTTATAGGCAATTTTATTTGGCAGATTTTAGTGTTGTCGATCGTCCTTGTGATTGTCTTCATTTATATGTGTAATCAAAATGTTTGGTTTTTACTTTTGTTAGAATAATTATCTAAGACTAGATGTCTTGCGATTTTAGGGTGCAAATATAGTTCTCGATGTCAAAGTTTCGATATTATTTACCAACCATCTAGGACACAAAAAATGTGTAAATGATTTTGATCAAGTTTTCATTGCTCGTTTTCTGGAGTAATTATAATTGTGCGTTTGTGTCACTTGCTTAAGAGCTACTCAGTAGTTTGCATTGGAACAGTTCTAGTTAGTGCCATACATTAAGAAATTATATCCAACAGTTTCGTTGTTTTAATTTTCTACCGCTTAACTGATTCATACTTAAAAAAATAAAATTATTGGGTGGGTAGTGTGTTGAGAAAGGACCCAATTTTGACATACAATTCCAAGTCGTTTACGTAGAGAAGACCAGAAATTTCCGAAAATGTTTAGTACAATGAAAACATGGAGACTACTTTTTCTGATTAATTATAAATTTATTTTCTCGTCACTGACTGTTAGCATTTAATTTATCTATTGACCTTTATGAAAACGACCAATCCTAAAATTCAATCATAAGGTAACCAACTAAATGTCATCTTAAAGCTAATTCAAATACATTATAATATCGTCACTGATAGCTTCATCGATGCCTGCCTAAGACAGATCTGTGTAGGCTATGCCTGTCAAAAAAAAAGTCTGGACTTTTGTTATGGTTTTTAATTTTTGTAAAATTAATCCGCAATAATTAATTCAAATCGAGATGCGTGGCGACCTCTATTGAGGAATAGGGTTGTAGAGAGTAGCTGTTTTCGCGGGGCAGCAATCTGCGTAATTTAGTTACGGGATAAGTCGCTTCTGCGCGTTGAGATCAGGGTGCTATCGATGCGAAATAGGGGAGTGGATTCAGGAGCTTCAGAGAAGAAAGTCCAACGCTGGTGGAAAAAAGTTTTGTGCGACGACTCTCATAAAAATTTAGCTGTTGTGGCCCATGAAGATTATCGTTTAGTGAAGTATCCTTAGGATGTATCAGCGTAGTGCTAGATTTCATAAAGGGGTTGCCGTTAGAGCTTATTCTTTGGAAGTAGGGCTTCTTCTTCCTTTCGCTGTTAAGCGGCACTTGGTCAGTAGAATTCCTCGTCATTTCGTCCCTCCTTGCTGTGTGGATGCGGCCAGTCTACGAAGCTTCAAGTAAATAGATACGCAGTTACCCGTGTGGACAACGATTTGGATCGTACAGCTACGCAAGGTTAATGTACACCCATTAATATCGTTGTTTTTTTTTATACCCCCTTGTGTGTTAATGAAACAAGTGCATTCAAAACTTGTTCAGTGGAAAATAAACAAGGAAGTTTCTCCTTGGCATTATTGTAAACATTTATAACCACGGTTTCTAGTATACTCATTGTGGTATTGTGTTTGGTTCATTACTTATTATTACGAACAAAGAATTTTATAATCCAGTAATGTTTAGCGTAAATTTGTAATGCAAATCAGTTTTAATTTTTTTATCATAATTATTTGGCTTGGTTTTAATTTGTTTGTATGACTTAATTCATTGTCGATTTTATTTAAATGAAATTAGATATTTCCTTTTCGTAAGATATATATTAAGTGCAGCTGTTTGAAGCGTCGATGGGTGCCCACGCATTTGGCGTTTCTGGGAATCCCCTCGAGCGTCACTGGCCAGGATTTTGCTGCGCAGTAAGATCGAGCACGATTATTGAAGTTTACTTTATAAGGATTTTGTTTTTGTATAATCAACAGTTTATTTGTTTTGTTTTATTTGTATTCTTTTTTGCTTGTTTTATATTATGTAACCTTTCTCTTTTTTTTGATTTATTTTTCTAATAGATTTATAGTTTGAAAGATAGTTTTATTATTGTAATTGTATGCACTGGTTTGAGCGAAAATATCGATGTCACCTAAGCATTTGATTAATTTGATCCAGGTATATTAAATTTCACTAATAAAGAATATACTGAGTGACTTAAAAACCTTGATATACTGAGTGATCCAAAGAAAATAATTTGTTGATTCAATTTGAATATTCCAAATTTAATTAAAGAAACATTTATACAGAGTGAAGTGAAAATACTTTTGTATAAGGCGGTTTAACGCCTTGAGTAAGCTTTTGTTTCGGAAAGTCTAAGTAAGTATTTGTAAAGTTGTTGCCGATTTAAGAGGGACTATGGTCCTTTTGAATCTTGTGATCTGGTTGAATCCATAGTGGCGCCTTCTAATGATACCGATTTTGAGCTATTATTTCAGTGGTAAGTAGGCATTTCGAACCTAGCCGTCTTCGACTGTTTGCTAGTCTGGGTATCAGCGAACTTAGTTCTTCGTGTCTTCTAGTCGCTGATTATAAGCCTGTGTCTTAAAGTTTATTTTGGCACGTAACACTTTGTACAGTCTAAATCGCATTTTCAAATTCAACTCAGTTTTAGCTTGTATTGGTAACAACCTTTCTACAGTTTGCTCAAGTCTATATATGCCATGGCACATATTTCTAAACATTATAAGCTGTCTTGTACTTACTAGTGTTACGAGGAACAAGCCCAAAATTTCAATTCTCGTCAAAAGACTACGGGAAGACAAATAAGATCATTCTGATAAAGTGGGAATATATGCAAAAGCTCCTTCTTTAGACAAGAGTTAGCTTGGTTTGTGTCTGTAATAATATTTGAGATTAAATAATTCTATGATTATTGTATGCTGAAAAACGATTTCTAAAGAAAACAGCCCTAAAAAAATTTTGTCTTAACATATATCTTTAAAAAAACAAGTTTTAATGGGTGTACAGTGATTCACGAGCTCCATAATACTAATGTAGGAAAGCAACGGTATCTGTTCGAAGTAATTATAGATGAAGACATTAGGAGAGGTTTCTCAATTGCGTGCAGCAGTTTGGTAACACTTTCAAAGATTTCACAGATGTTGTTGATATAGAAGAGATAAAAAAGAAATAATATTTTTGACTTTACCAAAGAAGTGGAAATACGAAAATATACTCAGTAACCTGATAGCATAGTACATGACAGGAGATAATTTGTGTCTTTGAACTTCAGTTTACAATTCTTTCAGTATTTCAAAAAAATGGCGGTTTATTATTTTTTACAGTCTACGCTCTGTTATTCGGAAACCGTTAAAGCTTTTGGTCTAAAATGTGGAATTCTGGTATAATTTGACTTCTGCATTCCAAAAATACAATAAAAACATTTTTTAGAACAACTGTCAAATCGGAGACGATGTTAACTCTCATTTATTAAATAGAACCACTGGTATTTTATTGCATCAATAGGTATCTCGCAAGATTCCCAATAAAAAAGTACTGGTACCATAGGTCTAGAATCATTTAATACCGGGATCAAAACAAAAGTCTGCATCTGTCTCACTTAACTCCGTTAGAGCTAGAAAGGTAGCATTTAGTGTTTCGGTATACTTTTTTAGAACAATCAGTAAAACCGGAAGCAATCATAACTTCATTTGCTAAATGCATCTACTACTCACCAAGCGATGTCTCTCAAGATTCCTTTGTTATTACATTGACATTTAGTTTTAAATGCTCTCTTAGACATTTTAGACCTACGGTATCCAATGTTTTCTGACTTTAATGGTTCCCGAATGATCGAATGTAGACCGTTAAACGGGACAGATTCAGATTTTGTTTTGTTCTAATTCTGCTATTATTAATCTTAGACTTATGGTATTTGACACTTTTATGTCGCAAATCTTTCGGCCTGTTAAGCGGAGCAATAAAAAAGTAGTAGTTCTAACAAATGGAAGTCGTTTCTGGTTTAACAAGTTGTTTTAAAAATATTCTAATTTTATTTTTGCAATCTAAAAGTCTGATTATACTAGAATACCAAATCTTAGCCCAATAGGTTTAACGATTCTCGAATGATAGCGTGTAAACTGAATACTGACACCCTGTATATTAAGGAGATTTATTTAAGGTCTTGCTCTGTATTATTGATTGATATTTATATGAAGCAAAATAGAATTAAAAAATTTTTAGAAATTAGACAAAATATGTGAGCAGCAAACGATGTAAGACAAATGACAGTGCAATATAGACGAGTTCAGCGCAGTAACAAGTAACACCAATGACGCTGAACTTGATGATAAATAATATTTTACGTTTTTGTCAATTTTTTGCAAAAAATATCAAAGAAGAATTTATCAGTTCTACATTGCTTGATAAACGTTACTCTGACGTAGTTTCATTTCAAATCATCCAGTTGCCATGGTGATCTTTGAGCCTTTCTTATCTGTTCTTCACATTCAACATCAAACCATGTACGACAGTTTCTTTTTCATTTGTCAAGGGCTTGACAGAGTTCTTGACATTTTTTGCTAAATTATATCATTTGTCAAAATAAAAAATTTACTGCTGCGGCAAATATTGATGATTCTCGATTTTTTTCTATCAACTGATATCCATTTAGATCATTGATGCCTTACTCAGACAATTTGTATAAGTGTGAATTGAATGCAACCTAAAGACACCTACGTACATTGAATTGCTCAGACCAAACCGTGGAAATTCGGAAAGTGCATTTTATATCTGGTTACAATGTTCCTCATCACACTGTTTTCGAATATAGAACTTAGTGAACGCTTTTAATGAAAGACTCAGAGCTGAACACTCTGACATGCTGATTTTAATACGTAACAGCTTGGTAGAAAACGAAATCGGTAGAAGAAGTTGCTTCTAAGAGTTTTCAGAAGAGTAACTCTTTCTTTACACCATTCTAGATTAGGCGTAGGCAAACTTGATCCCCTGCTGGGTTGAAATGGCTAGTATAAAGGCAAGTTTATCAGCGTAAGCTAGCTATCGAGCAAAAATTTAGTTTTGACGTGTTTTGTTGTTACAAGCGAATTTGTCCCTAGTGGGTAAATTTGCATAAAGACACCAGAAAACTTTTTATTTTGTTATTTCCTATATGTGCCCCAAAGGTACTTGAACCCCAAAATGATATGTCAATGTTTTACTCTCCTTGTTGTCAAATTGTTCTTTTCCTAAAAGGTTTGAGCGAAATTCGAGATTGTCGTTTGGATGTCTGTCAGTGACTTTGGGGTATTTATTCAGTTATCTATTCCTGAAAATCTTGGGATGTCTTTAAATTGAAGTAACTACTTAAGTTGTTTAAGAGATCAGAAAGAGAGGTCAGGTGATGATTGTAAGATTCGATGTTTCTTTTCTCTTTCCCCAAAAGTATTAATGTATTGCTTTTTTACAATCATAAAAGAGAATAAATATGAAGATTATTTAATCAATATTGTATAATGTACAGGGTGTTTCAAATTTGAGTCTATGAATAGAGATCTTGGAAACTATTAGAAGTACGGAATTCCTTAAATTGAAATAAAATTGGATGTTTTAATGCTCGTTAATAATCAAAAAAGAAGTCTAGACTATCTTTATTTCTTTTCAAAATAAAATCCAAACACGTGAAGTGTAGATTTTTTTTAATCAGAAAAGACTTTCATAAGGCATTCTTTTGGTTCCAAATATCTCAGATCAACCACAGATTCATGCAACTTTTTGTCCTCGGAGAATTATCATCACACTGTTTTTTCTTCAATTTGAAATTTGAAACACCATGTATGATTATATCTGTACGGAATAACCTAAAAATGTTTCCTTTAGATTATCTTTTGATAATAACACAATAACAACAAAATTAATTTCTTTATTCCTGCTGTAATTAATGATTGCTACCACACTTATTAGTTTTGATGCTTTTTGGTTGAAATGTAAATAATTTGTTATTAATTAAAATTACTGCTATTAAAACGTACAATCTACTATAGGGTTAGTTTAGAAATATAAAGAGATATCGATTTTATATTATAAATATTTAAGAGTAATTATTATTTATACTTTAATTCAAAATCTTCACTAATTTATTTTACATGCAAATCGACAGCAACGTTTAAAATTCATTGAATTTTTCTCTTCCCGTTGGTTTTTTGGTGCGAGAGCGCAACAGGTGAAGCTAGGAGAGCTAACTTAGCAAGCAACCCTCGACCGAGCCACCCTAAACTTTTTATTCCCGCGAACGGAATGGTGGGTGGCTATGAGAAAAGAAAATCACGACTACGGAAGAGAAAAATTGCAAGGCATGTCGTAACACTGGCACAGATCGTAAGAGGATGCATTAAGAATTTTCAAGTCCACGATCGACGCTTCTTCCTCCCCATCCACCGTCCAAATGTTACTTACTTTTCACGTTAAATTTTGAACGAAACTGTTAAGTTTTAAATAATGTATTACATTATTCGCATCTCTTTTGACACGTGCACCTTCGATCAATGTCAAGATGCTGTCAAGCAATCCATCGTTCTCTGAAGTTTGATCTTCGGCCTTCGATCTACTTTTGCAGACTACCTGTCACGTGTGATTGATTGAGCTAGATCGCAATTATCTGCGAAACAGGATCACAAAAATGCTAACAATGTTGGATGTATTAAATAGTCCTTGAGCCATATTTTTATAACGTAGTATAATTAAATTTTGGGAAAATTAATAATTTATTAATGTTAGGCTAGGTAGGATTTATTTATCACACAAGATATATTTAGACACTTTAAAAATTGAAATAATTTTCAACTGGAGACGTAGAGCTGTTTTATTATTTAAATTATGTAAATTGTCATTGTGTTCAGAATATTTTGAGTATACTGAGATTTTTTATGGAAATCATAATATTTTATGTTCTTCTCGTTAGCGACTGAACATGTAATCGATACCTGATAGCTAAACACACAGTAAAATTTATATCCGTATCATTTACTCTGAGAGCTAAAATGTTCTGTTGTTTATGTAATTCTGAAAGTTTGTATTTAATAAGGTTCGGCTATAAATCAGGAGTTGAATTGCAATAAACAGTTAATGTGGCTTAACCTTCTGATCTTTCGTCTTATCAGACGAACTTAAGATAACTGCTCCAACTTAAGGTGTGCCCCAGTAAATTTCGTGGATTCGTAAAATATGAGCAATCCATTATATACGACCCAAGTTTAGCGTAATGACTACACTATCGTCTGTAATTTAGAGCTGAAGAAAGGGTGCGGGTAAAGGTGGGTGAAATGGTAAAGGGGGTGAGTTGAGTTGGTGCGATGCGCGACCGTTTCTCGTGTAAACTGCACTAAATTATAAAGTTATTACGACAGCGGAGATCCTTGTGTTGATAATGTGATGTTGCTTTAATTAATCTAAAATATATATCGCGCATGTAGCAACCCACTGTCTTATCAATAATATCCGTTCGCCCTAACATTCGGGTTCGCCAAAATTTGATGTTCAGCTTTACGGACATTTCCTGTTAGTCATTCACCTTCATCATATTCGTAAGGGGTGTCGTTACACTCACTGATATTCTCGTGTAAATCTCGGCATTTTTTATTAATTGAGGACTAATTTTATGTAAAAACATTTTATCTTCTTGTTGACTGCTTCAATCTACATCATAAAATAGAAAAGAAAGAGAGACCTTGAAACTAACTACTTTATACCTGTAATGAAATTATTGTTAATGAGAGTCGCAGTTCTGTTTATGCTGCTTACATTTACAAAGAGAATACTCACCAGGTGTGCTGTAAGTAACTTTAATTTAACGGCATTTGAATTCTTTAAACTCGTTATTTTCTAATTTAAATTATTAATCGTCGTTTGACGCCAATGGATTTTGCAACTAATTTTGTATGCTTGATAATGTCATGTCTACAGAATACTGAAACACTGATGGTGTGCGTTTTGTTTACAGCAAACAAGCTGCATGCATGATGACCACTCATACTAACGCTATTTAAAATGTGTCACATTAACGATAGAAATTGCTATTACTATTGGGTCGGTAGTTAATCGGCAGCTTTGCATAATTGAAAGTTCAAATTACTTATCGAACTAGTACAAAGTGCTGCAATCTAGGATCAAGTTAATCAAGTTATTTACTATCTCAAAAATAGTCTGATACTATCACTTTTGACAGGTATATCTACGCTGCAAGTATATATACAGGCTGGTCAGTTTAACTGCCTCATTTGAAATAATGCAACTTTTGGGAGAAACTTCTTATTATAAATTCTTAAACTTTAATTTTTCAATTTTTGGAAAAAGGAAGAGGTTTTAATGAAAACTGGTCGGGAAATAAACCAAAATTGAAAATTGAACGGCAGTTTTGTTTTTGCTACGTCTTTGATACAAAATTTAATCCATGACATGCATACTGAAAGATTTTAGTTAACCTTAATGCTTGATTTCACTTTACCTCGGCATACAATTAAGTACAAAATTATAAGTTCTCTATATCAATTGAACAACGATGAGGATAATAAATGGCCAGTAGCGTAACATTCCAAAAACATCAAAGTATTTTCATGTGTTTCTTTTCTCTAGTTCTGTTGCACGGAAGGTTAAGCTGTCGCAGTCAATCAGAATACATCAAAAGTCAAAAAGTTTCTCGCATTCAAATAGCTGTCTTAAATCCTCTTCGGAGTCTCCAGAAGATCAATATCTAATCAGGGACAACATTTTAGTTTCCCTGTGAATCTCTGTTGGTAGCTCTTTAATAATAGTTTGTTTCTGTTTGCCACCATAGCTGTATAGGAGAGAGTAAGGTACATTGAGACACTTTTGATTTTTTCTTTTTCTAGTTTATTTACGAACTTTCCAAAAAAAACAAGTAATACATTTTATAGGTTACTTTATCCTTTGCAGATCTTAGTATCCAAGACTATAGAAAAACAACACGAAAAAATTACAAAAATTAAAAATTAAAATGAAATATTTGTCTCATCGTATATCTCATGGTGTGCATTGAAACATGAGCTGCAGAACGCAAGCCAAGGTCCACGATTTCAACCAGGTGTCGTTTCGCTACAGCGCTCCACTTATTTTAAACCTCTTAGATAAAACCCATCAGAATTCCTTTCGTTTGGAAACAGATCGAGTTTTACCCTCTATTAAATGCAAAAGGGTGAGCTACGTCCAGTCACGTACCACCTGCGGTGGTCCCAGGCCGAGTTTTGCCTTTCGTTAACTTTCTTAAGAGTACTAAATAACAGAGTCCGGCTTTATCATCCGCCGTGGCACCAAGTCGAGCTTCATCAGCGTCGGGCTGGATAAAGTCCATAGCAATTTCATAAAACGTGGGGGCGCTAATGCTTATTCAACTCAGGAACAATACTACAGGTTGTTACAATTAAAAAAGTTTTTATAGCTTTACTGCTTTTTAGGGCCTTTCATGAGCTTTTAGTATATCGGTGCTCCAGTTCAACTCTGGGCTTCGACCTTCGTTAACGTTCTTAAGGATTCTAGATACGAAAGCGGATTAAGTTACGTCTTCCTACGTACCATCTGCGGTAATTTCAAATCGGGCTTCACCCTCCATTAACCTTCTTAAAGGCACTAGATAGATACACGGATCGGGCTACGCCCTCCAACGTGCCACCTGCGATGGCATCAAGTCGGATTTTACCCTCCAATATCCTTCTTAAGGTTTTTTTCTACAAAACAAATTAGGAAAGCAAAAAGAAAGTCTCATTGCACTCCATTATAAATCGTCTCATTGTACCCCTTCAATAACCGTCTTAATAGGACATTCTTCAGCAAACATAACCTCCTTGCCAAGAAAATTGAAGTCTCAAAATATTAATAAGTATAAAGCTCTATTACTTACCGAAAAAGCGTTTCAACGGTACAATTGTAAAAATCTTAACAAATAAAACGTTTCTGTAGCAACGAATTAAATATTCAAATTTTGCTTTAAAATTTTCAAAACAAACAATCTCCAGTAAAATCAACACACGTACGCAAATTTTGCTTAAAGTTTGTTTGAAGGTGGACCAAGTAGTTACGTAACAGATCAACATATTGATATATGATATTGATAAGTCTCCCCCCCTACTTTCTTCTATTAATAAACTACAGTAAACAAGATAATTAAGAAATCTACCAAAGTGTCAAATTAAGGCAGTCTTAATGGAGATAGAGTTAAACTAATAAGTGTAATGTTTACTAGATTTCATAATTAAAAATTTCCAAATAGGAATTTCTATTTCCTATTATTTAAGAAGGTTTATGCACATCCGGGAGTAAAAATAGGCTTTATGGACCCCTTTGCAAGACAAAATTGCGTTTCTATCGCCCTCAGGTGCTTGATTGGTACGAGTTTCTCCCGGTCGTGCATAAAATCTTTTATGTAGCTACCACTGATGTAGAATAATGTGCACTTAGTAATCCAAGTTTTGGACAAAGCACAGCCGAGTACTATAACCATACGAGGAATCTAAACGTATATTTGAGCTACTTGATACATAAATCACTGTCATTGTCCTGCTTCATAGGATTGTGGAGCTAGATTCTCATTCTTATCTATATCCAAGATAACATCTAAAAAGGTCTCACAAACATATGGAACTATGGAAGCAAGATGTAACACCAACAAAACAGCAAACTTATCGACGGAAGTATTCACAAATAAAGTCGTCCTTACCATAACCTATGGATTGTTAATTTAAAATACATTACTATAGTCAGAGCTTGCTTATCAGATTAAGAAGAAAACTAACAAATCAGTACCAAAACTAATTTCACTGATTATTATAGACTGATAGGAAAAAACTGGCACGACCCGAGTCAAAAACACAAAATTATAGAGTAAGGATGAAATGGAACACCTAAACGAAAATTCTTCTCAATTTGGCTTTCTGAGTTTCTGTAAAACCCGTACAGGCTATTCAGTGTGAAGTTGTTGTAGTTGTAGTTCCTCTCCGTGTTTTGGGTCACAGACTACTCTTTTTCTGTTGCAGTCGGATGTCAATATACCAAGGCAGGGACTGGACTACTACCTTCTACCATCTTGACACAGTCACCGCTTCACGTTGCCGTCAGCCATTTTTGCACAAAGCCAAGTGTTTCTATGCAATATTTTTTTAAGATATTTATGTAGAAACACCATTATTAACGCTGTCATCTAACAAACCAACCACTTCCTGGTCCACGACGATAGCCAACGTCAAGTTTGTAATGTTATTTTAAAATTCGCACTAAATCCGCCCTTGTTTTTCAATTTCGTTCGGATATTTGTTTTCTCGACGCGCAATATTTAAATTGTTTCATTAAACGAATGTTTGTTATAATGTTATTTTAAAGAATTAATATTTTTGTGGTCTCGACACCTAGACTCCAGTAGACGTGTCTTTCGTTGATTTCCAATATCAAATGCCCAGAATCATTAGTTGCAATATTGCAGTCACACAGTCTCGGGGAAGTTAAATTTAAACTAGCGAATCTACAAGTAAAATTTTCCATTGTCGCATAAAGATTATTAATGTCTTAATCTGTTAGGGTGTATATCCGATTTTTTTAACCCCACTTCCGTAAGTACGAACTGCGTAACAAAAAATGCAGAGGTTAGGCAGTACGATAAGACCTGCGTACTCGAACCAACGTTTACCTCTACATCTCCCAATTGGATTCAAACAAAATTAAGTGAAGCGACCCTCTTAGAAAAAAAGAGATCGTGTCAGAGACGCGCAATAGTCGCGGAAGAAAGTGGTTTGTTTGCCAACAGCAAGGCTTATAAATTTCGTTATCGTGGGGAATGTATGACACAAATATAATTACGCTGGTGTCCTCCAGGAAGCAGAAATTGTAGAGGGTAGGAACGCAACCATTTTGGCCCCGTTGGTGTAGCATCTGTGTGTATACTACATTTTGGAAGCTCCGCAAAATTTTAATAGTCCTTGCGACTCAGTGATTTTCGTTTATAAAATTGTGTGTAAACGCCTGGATTTTGTTCTTATGTTTTTTTTTGTGATTAACGTAAAATAAGTGGTTGTTCTTCGAAATTAAAGTTTTCTCAATTATTGGATCTAGCTGCCTTTCGTCGGAAAACAGAGGTCTGCACATACCTTCTGGAAGAAAGAATTCCTGTATGAGTAAGAAAGAAAACCTGCTATGTTTTATTATATGAATTTTAATGTTTAAAGACTAGGAGAACGTCGAACTTTGTGAAATATTTTATACGAAAACTTTGCTTAAACAGGATCAGTTTCGTATTGTTTTATTGAATCATAATTTTTACAAGTAACTTTTTAACTAATTTGTAACAGGAACGTTCCCAGGTAATTTTAGCTGGTGTTTGATAAATTGTTGCAACAAAATTACTAACTTGGCAATCATTTCTTTGTTCTTAAATGTAATGTTCAGTTGTCAATATTTAACAATTTATGGTCAAGTTTACCTTAGTCGGGTTAATTAATATTTGAATTTTGATCTTTTGTGTTCTAATTTAAAATTTTAACGTAACAGAATCATTTCGCTTTGTTTATTGTAATAATTTGTTTTTCTTATAGTTTGTTTCTGTTTTTTTTATTATTTTATCGACTCTGTTCTCCAAACAGAAATTGATTTAGGCCTCTTATTGATATTCTTTTGTAGTGTTATTTTGTTATTGTTTTTGTATTTTTGTTTGACTCATTTTTTTTATTATCATTATTGTTTTAATTAATGTAAGTAAGGTCGACTTCTTGTATTTTTGTTTTTGTAAGTGGATCTCTGGTCCAGGCGAAGCAGCTTAATTTCATTATTTTGTTCTTTTGGCTATCAAAAAGCACGTAGTGTATATTCCAAATTTCAATTTTAGACTAGATATCTTTGCTCAAGAAAGAAGTAAATATTGAATTGGCATTTCTCTCTTGTATCGTTTTAAAAGAAGGAAGTCTTCAGAGGACTTCCTTAGCAAAATTAAGTAAAACAAATCAAGTGCTTATACAGTGTTTATTTTGTGTATTGAGTCTCGTTGGTGAAACGTCAGAGCGAGTTTTAACAGAGCTTCCACGAGGTAAGTTACACACAAGGTGAGGTTTCGTAAGAGGCCTATATACAGGGTGTCGGATTCACGAGTATTCGCGTGACCGACCATCAGAACCCTTCGATCTACGACTGCTGGCGCCCTCTTTTACGACCATCTATTAGTTTAATAAGAGTTTTGGAAAACGGTGAGCTTCTCTTTATGAGAGATTAGCCAAGTTTATTTGAGAATCCACCCCATCTGCGGCATGAGCTACGGGATTTAACATCTACCATTGGTCTGGACGGGACTTGTGCATACTTTTGAGCATCTTCCCGTTACAAGTTACTGTCATGCGTCCATGAAGATATTCCATTCCGTCTACACCACAACAGTAAGATTACACCATTAGTTAAAGTAAAGTTTGAATTTTACAACCAAGAACAACGTGTAGCAACTTCTACAAAACATTTTAGAAGTTTATGTAGCGCTTTGAAAATTTAAATACGTAGAAACTTGAGTTCGATTCTGAATGTCTTTCTGGAAGTCAATAAACATTGCTTACTAACTAAAATCAAAATATTTTGATTAATTAAGGAAGAAATCAACCAAATTCAGCATCAGCATGACAATAAAAAACTAAATTCTGCTTTGTTTGAATCTTTGTTCTGCCCTAATAAAAAATTGTTTATTTATCTTATTTACAGTTACTTTGTTTGTCTGGGATTAAACTAGAAATATTACATGCATTAGGATTTTGGAATAATTCCTAGATTTTTCATTTTTGTTACATTGTAAGATACTTTTTATAGTTTAGTAAAGATATTTTATTTTCAATTCTGATTCTTTTTTGTATTTAAATTCATATTATAATTTTTTGTCCCTAAAGTCTATCTATGAATCTCCAATAGTAATGTTATCACACGTGCGTCTCAGCTGTTGTCATTGTAAACACCAACATGCAAATTTCTCAACACCCAAATTAACATTATTTTAAAAATCAATAAAATTATATATTGAGTGAGAGAATTATTGAAATTGATCAGTAATTCATTCAAATGTCCCCGATGAATTATTGACAGTAACCCGGGATTAACCAGATGTCAACACCAGGTCGATTGTCGTTATTACTTTTTAAAAACATTTCACGTTTTTTAGGCAATGAAAATCGGTACACTTCGGTTTTTACAAATCCCAAAAGCAGATTTGCGTAAAGTAGTTCAAACATCTTCGCATCTAATTGCAATTAGTTTATGAAACAATAAACTTGAAAGTCGTTAATGAAAATTCCTAAACATAAAGTTTCTGCAACAGAGGGGTGTGTACAAATGAAATTATGTAAAGTTGTAAGTGGTCAACGCAGTCGGATCAAACTGTCCGGAAAAAGCGGGGAAGAGCGTGGAATAGAACGAACTAAATGAGAAAGACATAGCGATGGAGTAGAGAGTAAAACGGGTACAAGCAAACTAAACGAATATAATCGCCATCCGGAACCTTATAAACAAAATTGTACTGGACAAAAATTAACCATAGTTAAATGTGTTCGGTAATGAGACTAAACTGAAAGTCTGTTCCACAATAACGTTCTGGACACTGCCCATTACATGACTTCCAATTTCAAAATCCGCCTGTATAATTAGAGTGTAAAATTATATTAACATTGTTCTTTCCGTTACTCGCTCTCACGTTCGCTTTTAGATTTTCTTATGCGCATAAAAAAGATAGCCTATACCGGACCCTGAAGCAAATTTGCATGGAAAACATTAGTGCAACCCCCGTAAGTTCTTATAACGTCGTATTTATCCCAAATGTACTTAATGAAAGGGATAATTTTAGCTCAACGCTGTTCTTTACAAAAATATTAATGATAGTAATTGGAGTCTGTAGACCATTCTAATATTAACGGAAGCTGCTGTTTTTATTTTAATTATTATTAATGTAATTGCTTTAAGTTTAATATTAAACATTAAATTGGTTCGAATTTTGCCAAACCGTTATAAAAGCAAGATGTTCATGCTTACACCTATTAAATTTTATGCATTTATTAAACTACTCTCCATTTTAAATATCATCCTCATTTATTCCTAATTTAAGCAGGCGTTTGCCAAGTACAAAAACTGAAAACAGAAATAAAGATTAGCTACTACTATTCCGGTTGTTTAAGATTCATTACACATTTTTTTTCAAACCTTGTATTTCGCTTGTTTCTTTCAATTAAATCACCGTTTTTAATATACACATTAAACAGTTAGTTGGTTATACCAAAGGCTATGATTATGGAGGAAAATCTAAAAACTCAGTAAAATCTAAAAACCGACATCTTGAAACTTAAGATTGATATTCTTGAATCTTCCGTTGTTGTCTTCATTAATCATGAATTTTATATGGCGTTGATTCAGTCGAAGATACTCAAGAAAACTCTAAAGAATATTCTTATTCTTCTTCTTCTTTTTTTATCTTAGTGCTTACAATATAAAGTAATCAGACTAGTCTATGTGTTATAGCTAAAAGTTTTTCAATCTAGGATGGAAACGCCAATTTTAAACTTAAAGAAGAAATTAAAAAAAAACTGATCAGAATCTTCTAGTTTTTGTTTGGTTTCCAATATGCGCAAAGAAGTACAATTAGACTCACTTGCGATTTTAAATTTTAATAATTTAATAAACATTTCTGATCAGACATTTGAAAAGTTTTGCTCAGTTTTGGACCTTCCAATTGCTTTCGGATTTTTGTCCGGTTTTCTTACCTTTTCAGTGGTTTGTCATTGTTTGTGGTTTAAATGAGACTTTTAATAAAATAGTACCTACAGAAGTATACTGATTGACATTTAGTTAAACAGGATTCAATAATAGTTAAACACAAATTTTAAAAAGATTGAAATCATGAAACCATTTGATGCACCGCTTGGGTTTTCATTGTTTTGGTATGTTCTGTTATTAAATCTTCTTTCTTTTGTACCTTTGAAGTTTTTGAATTATAAACACCAAATTGGTAAGATTTCTTCTCGATGCTCCTATTGGGTCCCTGTTACACAGTTACCTGAAAGTAGAAGATTCCTTAGTTTTGTGGTAGATGGACCACTTTGTACACTTCACGGGCGATAAAAATTTAGAGACGCAAAAAAGAATCTGAATCTATAAAAGATCTATTTAGAATCCTACTGGTAGGACCAATACAGCCAAGAATTGTAACTCCGTTTTTAAAATTGGCAACATGTGCCAATTTATCAAGTCTGAACAGAAATTAGCTTTTTAGTTTTTCCAAACCTTACAGAAAACTTACTTAAGAAGTTCAATCCGACTCTAGGCATTTTGCAACAATCACAAGCAAAAGCCAAGTGAGCAACATAAAACTGAATACAATCATTTCATGAAAAGACTGTCTAGGCTAGAAAACGAAATGTGAATGCTCATGATGCATGCAAAATCAGTAATATCAAACAGAAGTATGAAAACGTAATTTATACAACAGACATTTGTAACAAAGGTGGTTATGTAATCAAACCTTTTAATCGGTCTTGCTAAACTTAGAATTTCCTTCTGGTAATAATTTTATAAACCTTATCGAAGCGAAAAATCCGACAGGCTCAACGGGCCAAAAAATCTCAGCAGCTCAGAAAAGTCCGATAGGCCAGAAAAGTCCAATTGGGACGACCAGCCCGAGAATTCCGACAGAGCCAAAAAGTCCAATCGATTCGAAAACTCCGACGAAACCAAAAAATTCTTCTAGGTCTTTAAATTCTGATACGAAAAACTGGCTAGCCTGGAAAGCCTGATCGCATCGATCAACTGAGGTCCGGTCTGCCCCTAATTCACCTAAAGATCCGAGCAAAAAGTCAGGTTTGTGAAGGTCTCTAGTGTATAGCAGCTACCTAAATTTCTTTTTAATTTTGTAACTCAGGAACTGCAGGTTGTGAGTGAGACACTTCCTTGAAATGGCAGTTAAGTTACATCAAACTGGAGACTAATATTTAAGTTTTATCCAGTCACAATGAAGTGTGAATACCACTAGGTATTTTGTGTTTTGGAAACTGGAAGTGTTTTTTTTTAGAAAAACAAAAACAAAACAAAACAAAAACTAAGTACAGTAAAACATGTCAAGTTGAACACCTCCTTATATCGAACACCAGATCAAGTCGAACGGTTTTTGTCGGAACTGTTTATTTAGTAACTTGAACCACTCTGTACATTGAACCTTGTGCATTAAACTGGGAATTTAGCACCAACTTATACTAAAAATAACTGATTACACTGTATATGTTGAACACCTATTTTTGTACCTGCCCTTTGAATCGAACATAAGTGTTTGAGAAGAAAGAAGTCAGTGGTTCAGATCAATAAGGCGCTTGACATAACGCGTATTGGTATTGAATACTTAGCGCGTTCATCATAGACTGGTTTTGGCTATCCCACAATGTGATGACAAGCTTAGCATAAAGCTTAGAATTTTAAATCACATTCTGGCCAGTTAGTGCAGACTGAAGCCATATTGAACACGCAAGGTTTCACTCTATTATCTGTATTATATTTTTTGCCACCTTTTTGCTGAAAGCTTTATGCGGTAAATAAAAAGTTAAGTCTAGAGGACAAAGGTGCTGGAGTACAAGATAACAAGTCGCTTCTGGTAGTATTGACTATATATTTTCGTTATTAATTTGATTTTATTATCCGAGCTGTTTTATTCAATAGACTTACAATACTTCTTCTGCTGCTTTACGGTATATTTTCATACTGGTATTATTACTCTCAAAATGTCGTGCATAATATGTGTATCATTCAAATTCTTTCTGACAATAGCAAGATTCATGCTTTTTGTTCCAAAGTTTTAAGTTTCTTTTTACTTAATTGTAATTAAAGAATTTTTTCTGGAGAGCTTGTAAGCCTTTATAGAACCGTAATTTTCTCATCTTGGTGGATGATCCAGTTCATCTTATCTTCTTCCCCTTTTATTGGCTATCGCCGGACACCTCGAGCCGCAGAGGAATATGTACATTATTGTACATACACCGGAAACATATGAGGTAATGGAGCCACGTGACAACAACACTACGCTCGTTTCCAATTTTTACTTAGCCCGTTCGTGAGGGTCACCTGTCCAAGTTCTGACCGACGCAAACGTTGCTTAACTCTAAATATCGCCGAAAATTGTGCATATTCACTCTGCTGTACTGCCGGCTTCCAATTCATCTGATCAAAATTGATAATTGATGCCTTACTTGAAGTTATTAAGAGTATCTTGACTGTACCACTTGATGTCACTACCATCCAATAATTATTATGTGCTTTTTCACAGCCCGTAATGATTAGGTCTTAGAAGCCTGAAACTTAGGTTCTAATGATTATTGCACAATGAAAGTTAAGGATTTATTAAGTTTTTGCCTCATAAGAAAACAAAACACTTCAAACCCTTTCTGTAAACTATAAGACTTTATTTATTTTAATATAAATTAACACGAGACTAACTAATGAAATTGGATAACTTTTTGCAATGTTGTTAACGATATTTCTAAAGTAGAATTGGGCTGTTGTGTTCCTAACGCACACGTGGAATTCTGTTTGACCTCCAAGACTCCTAGCAAAATCAACTCTACCCTATAATACTATTTCTCTGAAAATTGATCATTTAGATGCCTATTAATTTCCAGACATAGTGGCTATTTTTGTAGACTCCGAAAGGGTTCGGGCTAGTGAACGTTACGCTACTTGTCTTACCAATTGATTCTTTCAGCATATTTTAGAAAATTCAATACAAAATGAAATCAGAACTCAAAAATGGAACTGTGAATTCCATAAATATCAAGAACTCAAACATATTTTAATAACTTCTTTAAATGACAACAAATTTGTACTTTTACAAACCAAATCACAATAACAAAATGTAAATACACTTTATCACTCATTTCGTAATATACTTGACTTTTTCCGAACAGACAGTAATGACACTTGTCTATCTTTACACCTTGACAGCGTTAACTAAACCTTTGGAAGTGCTGAGATACATTGTCACTACTTGTTTGACTATCTCCGATTTACAATACAAGCTCACTGTCTAATCGTATCCTTGATAGTCTTGAGCCTGTAATGATGAACCAATCTATGATCAATCAAAGAAAGGTTTTGGAGGTACGGATGAAACTGTTCAACTATGCCAAGACAACGATTTGTACGTTCGTTGTACCAAAACATAACTCTCAAAAAGGTCGATCTTATTTATATAGTTTCTAATAAATGGATCGAAGGTTTAAACACTTTCGGACTGAATTGCAGAAAAATTAAATGAATAACCTTAGTTTTGTTCTGTTTGGGTTTGTTTCTCCACTATCAGAATCAAGTTTCCAATATTGCTAGCCCGTGCAAAAGTTTTGAATTAGTTTCTGACGAACAGTAGATTATATCGGCAAGTTCTGCTACAGTTAAAGAAAAACTACTTAGTACGTTTAATGGATCTTTTTAAATATATATATATATATATATATATATATGATCAATAAGTCAAACTTTTCTTCAGCAATTTCTTTTTTTCTTATTTACTAAGATGCGTATGAATATATAAAAACACTTTTGGACAATCATAATCTATAAGTATTATATGAGGGTGGTTTGATAAGTCTTTAGATTAACATAGAACAAAGTGTTTTTTTGGCCACAATCGATTTTATTTTTCTACATAGTCCCATTTTTAAGGTCTATATACTTCATCCATCAATGCTCCAACCTTCTGATCTCCTTCAAAAAATACGATGTCTGAAAGTCTGCAAAATACGCGTTCACAGCGGCTAACACTTCATCATAGCTCGTGAACTTCTTTCCCCCAAGCCATGTTTTCATGTTTGAAAAGAGAAAATAGTAGCTCGGGCCAGATCTGGAGAATGTGGGGCTTGGGGAACCAATTCGAAGCCAAGTTCATGATCGTTCATCATCGACGTGTGATCCGGCGCATTGTCATGATAAAAGAGAACTGTTTTCCTCTGCATTTGAGGTCGTTTGGACTGGATTCTTTTCTTCAATAATGAAGCATAATATAATCCTGTAATTGTTTTTTCTTTTTGCAAATAGTCTATGAAAAATATGCCATGTGAATCTCAAGAAACAGTCACCATTACTTTTCCTGGCGATGGCACCGTCTTCGCCTCCTTCGGAACAGGTTTGCTTGTTGAAGTCCACTGTTTGGTCTCTAGTATGCATGTTTTATTTACAGTTACAAATCGCCGCAAAAAGTTCATTAAATTACGCACGGACAGCTACCTCGTGTGCAAATCTTTATGTAATGTTTCAAAAACGCGTTCTGTTGATATGCCTGCGGTTTGTGCTATCTCTCTTATTTTCATTCAACAACCATCTAACGCGATTTTATGGACTTTTTCGATGATATCCTCAACGGTTGCTGTTTTTGACCTTCCCGGACGCTCTTTATCGAACACACTCATACGGCCACGTTTGAACTTTACCACCCAGTTTTCACGGGGCAGACTCTCTGTAGACAGCGTGCAACTTGGATTTTATTTCCGTTGGAGTTTGATCTTTCAAACGTAAGAATTTTATAACTGAACGATATTCGACTGGCCTCATTCTTTACAAATCATTGACATCGACTGACATAAACGACTGTCAAACAAAAACTGCGCGTCGAAAATTGGTGATATTTTCAGCAGTGCCATCTGAAGGATGGGCCACTGTAACTATAAAAGCATTTTGACCTGTGGCGTCATCTTTATGGTCAGCCTTAACACTTATCAAGCCACCCTCGTAGATTGTCTTTGGACACAATGTATTACCAGAAACTTCGAGGAAAAATTAAGCACTGCAATGCGTTGGTATACTGAAAAACGTGGATTTTCTCAGCAGAGTTTTACAAGAAACAATTTTCACAAAGGTAGCAGCTTCTTTAACAATCTAAAAAGATATGCATATCAACCAAATGTTGTTTAATGTAAACTAAAGAGTTGTTTAAAACTTTGTTAATTTAATCTACTCGAAACATAAAACATCAATCTACGGTGATTGTAAAACTATTAAAACATACTTCGTATGATTTCATGAAAAACCTGTTTACGCCACATAGTTGAAAACATAACTACTAACTATGTTTTGAAATATGTCTTGTCTTTTATTCAATGTTTTCATAATATCAATTTCAGTATAAATCCATCTTCTGATGAGTAAATTATTCCCTTAAGGCTCAAATCTACCTTATGTTTCAATGATTTTATATTAAATAAAGCTTACTGGTTAAAAATAATAAAAGTGTTTGTTTATTTATTTATCAGATTAGATTAGTACTTGCTAATTCCTCACTTATGTCTTGTCAACAAAAAGAATCTATAAATTTTGGAAAAGAAATTTTTATGTCGGTTAATTATTATAATTTAATTAGCAATAAAGACTAAATATGTGCAATATAAAAATAAATGAATGTAAGGAAACATTCGAGTAATAGTAATTATCTGATTATGATTTGATTGTTATTTGAATAGTAATTTAACCAGAGGAGAAGAAATCGTTTCTTTTAATATTCTTTATGCTAGTTTAGCATTCAAATTTCCATTTCGATGTTATCCTTATTTACTTTCAATTAGAGCAAATTCGCAAACAAGTACAACAATTAAATATCAAAATAAAAATTATTTCCCAAATTTATTACACTAGCAGGGGTTGCGGTTATTCCGTTACGCGTTCTGCGAATTCCTTTCTCTGAACGAGTAACTCAAATTAGCCGAAATGTCACAATTAATTGTTAAATATCGTTTATCCATATTGAAGTAACACGGTCTGACAGATATAATTAATCTGTGTTATTTCGCTG
This sequence comes from Ignelater luminosus, assembly GCA_011009095.1. NCBI lineage: Eukaryota > Metazoa > Arthropoda > Insecta > Coleoptera > Elateridae > Ignelater > Ignelater luminosus. The sequence continues at coordinate 63,338 of VTPC01003689.1, read as the reverse complement.
CCTAAGAAGCAGCTTTCCCCCCGGAGTCATCGGTGTTGGATGGACTGTGGTCGGATCTTCGTCCTTTGGGACTCACCTAGAAATATTTCGTTCTCGGAGAATTTACACTAGGTAGGTGTCTATTCTGACACATTTCCAGAAATTTTTTAAAATCATATCTCTTCAATAAGAGGTAAAATAATAAAATAAACAAAAAAATAAATTTTTCTTTTTTACTAACTTTTGTTATAATTCAGTAAATTCAGGACAACGAAATTGCAGTAATTTTCTTTATGAGAATTAATGATAAATCACATTTGTCAGAGTCAGCGTTAAAATAATTATAAACAATACTTTACCAGTGAAATAATGTGACACATTCAGATGATATTCCTCCCTGGATAAAGTAAAGCGAAAACGTAAGCACCGATGAAGGCCGCAATCCCTCGCCCATCAACAGAGTAGTCCCTCCACACTTCCATCTTAATTTGCCACGGACTGGTCTTGCATGATGCTTTCGGAGCCACCCGAACCCGCCGTAATCCATGGATCGCCAGGAATAAGTCTTCATCTGCCTCTACTTACCTCGTGATTTGTTTCTGTTGATGTGTTTGAAGTTTTAGGGTGGCAGGATTTGCCGCCTGGATTTAGAAGGGTTAGTGATGAGGATGTGTGCTACGTGGAACCGTAATATGGTTTTACTGCTCTTGGGCGAATAAGCGAGTTTTTTTTACTGAAAAACTTTTACATTTTTATAGTTTTGAAACTTGAATTATTTAAGCAGATATCAGAGGTGTTTATTGAATGGTTTTATTTTTGTTTGTGATGATTTTGACGTTACGTCTTGCGTGTTTCAATCCCTTTGCTTGTTCATGAAGAATTCTCTTATAAGAATTTAAAATTCTCAAATCAATATTTTGCGTACATAATGTAACTGTAGTAAAAATAATTTTCTATAATAATAATGTCACAATGAGTGAGTAGAGAAAGCTTTATATGAGATGTAAGATGATCTGTTGCTCTAGAATTTGCGAGTTTCGCCTTCAACGTTACAAATAGCTGTGAGAGTTAATGTGGAGTAATGAATACATTCTACAACATTACGGTTTGGATTATACACCAACTATCAAGTTCAGCTTCAACCAGCATCAATCTTGCTCCCTTACTCTGAGTTCGGGCAACTAGATCCAGCTAAAGGGTGACCTAAAATCTACTTAATATTGTGGTGGTTGTGGGTGGTGAGGCCTTTTGACTTGGTTCAACCGCGTGTTGTCGTTTTAATTTTGCGCGTTTAATAGAAAATTGTTATACGCATAATTTAACTTTTACGTAATTATCTTATTAGGGACGTTTATACTATAATTTGTTTCGAGCTGTGTTTATGTAAAATTTAAGTTCTTATTTAAGCGTGTTTTATTTTAAAAAATAATATTTTAAATAATTAAATAACAAAAGGGCGAAACTCGTTTATTTTGATAATTACACATGCACACACCCTGTGTAAGACATTTATTTATAAGGTTGCTTTAAATTTCCAAAATACCTAGCGTAAGCATAAACTAGAAAAGATACAGAGTCAAGTAAGATCGAGCCAATTAAAGTAATCACCGTTACCACTTGGCCATTAAGGGGATTAAACCCACGCTAGATGTCGCCTCCCTCGCGTCAAGCTCGTGTATCTGAAGCTTTTGGAATCATTCCGACTCGGCTTGGCTTAGCCGAGATCTGCAGTCAAACATTCCGCCAGACTTTAGGACAAACGTTTGAATATATTACATCTTGCTTTCATAAATTAAACAGATTTCTACTTAATACGTGCCTGCCACCGTTGCCAAGATTCCTTGATTAGTGCCACGAAAGTTTTAGTCATTCTGCGGCACTATACAGGATGTACTGGAAATTTGTCGTTTTGTTATTTTTTAAATTGAGATTTGTTAGTAAAGGTTACTTGTTGCACTAACCTTCTCATTCTATTCACTTAAATGCGATATTCTAGTGTTTAACGAAACAAATTACAGTTGTTTCTGTTTTTATGTATTAGTGTTTCTTGTATAATAATTGAAACAAATTGACTTTTCGGCAGAATAGACACAAAATTATTTTAAATAATACGTTTTCCATCTATTTCAATTGTGTTACGGAAAACCTTACCTGATGGATTATTTTTTATTTTGATGTTGTTTAAGCATTAAATGATACTTTAGCGTTCTACAATTTTGATTTATAAAACAGTTTGTTATGTAGATAATTTACTTGATACAATTGATGTCATTTGTTGCATTATTCTTTATAAATCTCCGTGTTGTCTACATATACAGTGTGTTCAAAAGACCAAAAATCAGTAAGACACAACATTGCCGCTATGCGATAGTACTGCAATTCACTCCAGAATATTACAATCCTCTTAAAATATAAAATCGTTTTCGTATAATATCCTATTTTTCTAATACTTCTCTACTTAAAAATCTTGTGATTTCGTAATTGCCAGAAATATCTGTCTCTAAAAATATTAGAGATTTTACTTATTAGCAAATATCTGAAAAGGCATAAAAGTCTGATTTTGAAAAAATCAGGACAGCAATAAATCGATCACCAAAGTAGATGATAAGCGTGGGCATCGCGAGGGAGGTACAAGGGTTTGCACATGCACACCCCTAGGTGAAAGATTGTTTCAGAAATCTAACAGTAAAATTTTGTCGAAAGAGACTATACGCCTTCAGTATAATTCAGCCTCTCTGACAGCTTTACTTATCGACTGTAGCTGGATAATGACTTTAAGTATATGAAAATAGAAGAGAAAACCAACTGTCTTGTCTAGGTTTTTGGTTTCATTACAGTCAAGCCATCGATTGTAAAACTTTAGTTACATATTATTTGTGATGAGGTTTAAACTTGGAAACTATCTAAACATGAAGTTTGGCCTCCTTACTGCATTTACTGGAAATATCAGTATATACAAGGACGGTTCAGTAAGTACCCGTGTTTGACGACAGAAGGCGTTCCTGAGGGAAGTTGGTGTTATCATCGTGTGCTGCCTTCTATCAAACGACGGTATAACAAATTGCAGACTGATTGATAGGTTAGTTTGGATTTGACAGCCATTTGAGTAAGACGTGTTTCGTGATTTTAGCTAAGATGGAAAAAGAGCAGTATCGTTCGGTAATTCGCTTTCTATTTTTGGATGGGAAAAAATGCGAGGAGATAAAAGCAAAGTTGGATGCTGTTTATGGGGACACTTCGCCATCTATGACCACAGTTAGATATTGGTTCAACGAATTTAAACGTGGGCGAACATCCGTTTTTGATGAGGAGCGACCAGGACGCCCGGCAGACGTGGTTACCGAGGAAATCATTCAAAAAGTCCACGACATGATTCTCGCTGATCGACGAACGAAAGTACGTGAAGTAGCAGAGGCCGTAGGTGTATCGACCGGAACGGCAATTTATATTTTACATGATAAGTTGGCGATGAAAAAATTGTCGGCGCGATGGGTGCCGCGATTGCTAACGGTGGACAACAAGCGGATGCGGCTGTTAACTTCGAAGCAGTGTTTGGAGCAATTTAAGCGAAATCCGAAGGAGTTTTTGCGTCGAGTTGTCACCGTTGATGAAACCTGGATTCATCATTGCACACCAGAAACTAAGCAACAATCAAAACAATGGATTTCTCCCGGTGAATCTGCTCCAAAGAAGGCGACGATTTTTTGGGATGCGAACGGCGTCATCCTCATGGATTTTTTAGAAAAAGGAAGAACGATCACTGGACAATACTACAGTGAGTTATGAGACAGCTTCGACAAAAAACTGAAGGAGACACGGCTGCATTTGGCGAAAAAGAAGGTGCTGTTTCACCACGATAACGCACCAGCACATTCATCCGGAGTTGTCGCCGCCAAACTGCATGAATTGCGTTATGAATTGCTGCCGCACCCCCCGTATTCACCCGATCTGGCTCCCTGCGACTTTTTCTTGTTTCCTAACATGAAGAAATGGCTCGTGGGAAAAAAATTTAGCTCAAACGAGGAAGTCATCGCCGAGATAGAGGCGTATTTTGGAGAGTTTGACAAATCCTATTTTTTGGAGGGGTTAAAAAAATGGCAGGAACGTTGGGAGAAGTATATATTTCTGAAAGGATACTATGTTGAAAAATAAAAAAAATTTTTGAAAAAAATTGTGTCTTCATTTCTAACACGGGTACTTATTGAAGCGCCCTCGTATAGTCCAAATCTTTGTTACATGAGATTGCATTCTTCACATGCTGTTCTGCACAAAACTTCTAGATCCAGAGGTCAAAACTTCAGTATTGTTTACTGAAATTAAAGAGGAAGACCAAAGATAACTTGTATGAGTGCTTCAAACAAACGAGTAAATTAGTTTACCATGTCCAAGAAACAAAATTTCAAACACAAGAGGTCAAAAAGTCTCTGTTGTGCAAAAAAATAGTGTGTTTTGTGTAATCGGATCTTAGAGCTGTTTTTCAGGTTTGGGTTTTTGATCTATTCATCAGGTGATCCCGGAATAAATCTGTTAAATTTAAATTGGAGATAAGGCCAGACACTAAAACTTGTTTTTCTAATCATTGCTGGAGTTTAAAATAGCAAATAGAGCAAAGCAATATTAAAAATCGATCTTGGACAATAGAAGCCCACGTACAAGAATGAAAGAATTGATCCAGCACAAACAAAGCTATACGGCAGCTTTGTGCAGAAATCGGAATGTTGTAGGACTTACTTGTAGGTTAACTTTACTTTAAGTTGGCAGTAGTGGTACTGCAAAAACGATAAACAAAACATTGAACAATAAAACAATTTTGGTTGTTGAAGATTTAATAAAACATCATAGCATAAAAATCATTGGAAAGCAAATTGTAGTCTGGTTTAAAAAAAATCTAACTATGTATGTACGGGCCTAGAAGAAAGGAGAGCATTTGTGCTTCATTTTTGTATAACTTGGGGGCAGACAGCTTGGGGTTTCTCTACGTTCAAGGATAAAAGTTTATAGGAAGGGCGTGGATAAGTATGAAACAAGAGGTAATAAAACTGTTTGTACGACTCAGGAATGTCACAGAAAATCTTAATTGAGAACGGTAACTTTGAAGATTCGAATCCTGGACTTTCTAAATGTAAACCTAGAGCTCTAACTCGCCAACTATGCCGCTTCATTATGGACCTGTATGAATGCAACTAAATATCTTGTATCCCCCCGTTAAATTGAGTGTAGGTTACAAATACATTAGAATCAGTCAGTCTTTCAGTGGCGTAACATATTTTTTAAGGCATCTACATCTTGCCCGAGGCAAGGACACAAAAACTGTAAAAAGGTTTGGAAGAACTTAATGGGAAATTTTAGCACAATAACAAATAAGAAGTTTTCAGGAAAGCCAACACTCTGTATCTCGACAAACTACCCTCTTTTTTCGATGTTCTATCATTTCCTGGAGTACTAAACATTCTTCTTGAAACATCCTGTAAATGGAAAAGCCAGAACCAAATTTTTTAACAAGGTTGTTTTTTGGCAAGACTACAAAATCATTTGGAACTACTTTTTGGAATTTGTCATGTACCAGATCTGATGAGGAGGTTGCGGTCTCCTAAAAGGGTTTCACAAGATTCTTTGGGTAGCTGCAATTTTAAGATCGCTGATTGAAGAGCTTGCCAACTATGAAATCTTGCTCCCAAACATAGAATTCATAGCTCGTCGATCATTTAGAAAAAGTAAAACTTCCTTTCAATAACTGGCTCAGAAAAAGAGGAGTGCTGAGTAGGATTTTAGGATTAAAATGGTATCAAACTTTGACTGCAATAGTTGAAATAAATTTTGTATTTTCCACATTACTTTTGTTAGTTTTGCTAATGTTTGCAATTTTTATTCTATAGTACCCTGGAGGAAACGTTCTTGACCCCAGCTTGTGTAAAGATAGCCAAGTCTAAACCTGTCGTGATGGCATGTGATAGGCCAAGGCCTTACTGATCAGTAATATGAGTGGTGGCTACTAAAGCTAGTGCTAGCTAGTTACTGGGCTACTGGTAGTTTAGTTGCGGGTCCGATTTACAACACACCGGGACTATGTCGGGATAAATCTTTAATGTGACTTGTTGATTTCAAAAGTATTGTTTAATAGCCAATTTTTATTAGGTGATTATCAGCTACTGATTAATTAAATAAATTTAGTCTCATTACTAACCTTTGAAATAAATTAGTAACCTTGAAGGAAATTGATAAAAATAAAGCCTTATTTTTATATTTTATCACTTGCTTTTTTGAGTTGTATGTTTTCAATTTGTTATTTGTTTATTTATTTTTCATGTTTATCTATTGATTTAGAAGCTTTTTGTATAGCTGTTACTTATTGAGTTTTATTGTCTATTCTATTACTCCAATACAACCCTTATTCACCCTAAGGCAACCAACTGTTAAGAGTTAGCTGCGGCAATCTTTGAACAGTCAATAAATAATTTTAAAAAATAAAACTAAAATGTGGTGTTTAATATTAAATATCTCGAATTCTGAATAGATTCTGTTTTAATAAAAAAGATGCCTTAAAGAAGTAACTACAGTCAAAGAATATTATTCAACACATCTACAGTTGTGTAAACATCTTTCCAGAAATTCTAGTTCCACTAATTCTACCAATTTAGTTCATGCAAGTAGCATTGTTAATTTAACAGATGGAAAAGGGCATAATTATTTAATTGTGATCAACGAGACGTACTTCTTCCTTGGACGGCAACAAAAATGGGCTCTTTCAATTAATTTGTTTTTCAATATTGGGTATTGGTGATACTATTCCGTGGTGGAGATTAGTGTCAAGCTGGCCTTTTTTAAAAAGTTTTATTGAAATCAATGGTACTGGTATGATATTACAGACAGTGGTGTCGCAGATCTTGCAGATTATACAAGATATCGTGTTTTCAAATTCCCCACCCATAAATAACGTCTGATTACGTGATATTTCAGTACTTGTATTGCCTAAACGTCCTTAAGTATATGTTATTATATTTTCAAGTGCAAACAACAGACACTTAGTCTAGTGCAGGGATCCCCAACCCCATGCCCGCGGGCACCATGGCGCCCGGTGACTGTTTTACTTGTTGTGAAATATGTGACTGTTTCTCACTACAATTTGACGACTTTACAGATATATCAGACACAGCACAGTTAGTAGTTATGACGAGAATTTACTTTACTGTAAAAGAAGATCTACTAAAAATATTACCGATGAAAGGATGAATAGCAAGTGAGCAAGTGTATAACATATTTATAACATATGCAGAGTCGATAGATATGCCTCTGCACAAGCTGTCGGTGATTGGTTGGTAATATCAATAGATTTATAGAAAGATAAATCATTTTCAAACTTTATGTCGTATCACTATTGTCTACCAGGAAACTTTATGTGGTAGAATACTACACTTTGGCCACATGATGAAAGTAGTTACAAAAATAGTAAACGTTATTCGAGCAGCCCCTTTGCAACATTGCCTTTTCAAGGGCCTACTAGAAAATCCTGCAGATCCTAATCTCATTCTGCGTATTGAAGTGCGTTGGCTCAGTAAAGGCAAAGTTCTTGCAAGATTTGTAAATTTAATGGAGAAATAAAAAATTATCTCAATATTGAAAATCGAAATTTTGTTGAACTAACAGACTCTTGCTGGCTGGTGGATTTGGGTTTTAGCACAGATATAATGGAAATATTGAATTATTTACATTTGGAGCTGGAGGGAAAAGACAAACATATAGCTATAACGAAACTCGTTTAAAACTAAACTGGTTTTGTGGATATCACATCTGCAGATGAATTCACTTGTGTATTTCCCAAATGTGAAAAAATAATAGGCAATGCCGAAATTGACTTATCATCATTCGTTATCAACTTTCAATTACTTCAAGGTCAGTTTGAAAAGCGTTTTCAATGATTTTTTTATTAATTCTTTTACTTGCCAAGTAAATGTTTTGTTCAAATAAGGACAAAAGAAGTGGAGCTAGAAATTTTGGATCTTTAGTACCACATTGTATAGGATGAGAACTTCTTGAATATAGTTGACAGAAACAAATTTTTATTCTTGAAGAAAGCGTCATACAAGATAAAATCGTTTTTTGGTTCCACATACTTGTGTGAATCATTGTTTTCAACAATGGATATCATAAAATCAAAGTACAGATCTCGACTTACAGATGAATATCTTGATGATTGCTTACGAGGAGAAATATTATCATCCTCTCCAAATTATGAAGCTATGGCCAATGAAATGCAGTGCCAAAGATTACATTGACTTTGAGATTTATATTTTTATAAAGAATTTTTATACCATGTACACTTTTGGCAAAGAAGCAGTGAAATAAGAAGACAATGTGAAACAGACGACATTGTGAGATGGATAAGAAAGCAGAGAAGAAGGTGGAACCAACATGTAACAAGAATGGCAGACGATAGAATAGCCAAAATTGTCAGAAACAACAAACCACAAGGTAAAAGACCCATCGGACGACCACCAACAAGATGGCAAGACAGCTGGTAATCAACATCACAAGAATCCTCTCGAGGCTACCAAAACGGAACAGACAATGTGCCTTTGTAAGTGGAAGAAGTAAACTTTTGTATGTATTATTAAATAATTATTTATTTTACATAGGAATGTAAACAATAATTTTTATATGTTAAAATCATATTTTTGTGAATTAAATTTTTTTTGTATATTCTGTGTATTGCTAATTATTATGTCCAACTATAAATTTACTTTGAAAAGAATGCTCGACCGATATTCTAGAACGTGCTCTTAGATACAAAAAAGTTGAGGACTCCTGGTCTAGTGACTGACTATGGTCGATTTCATCGATAGGAAATTTTGTATTTAAGATCAATTTTTTTTGTACATATTTAAATTAAGTAATTCCTTCAAAATCATGTTATTGCTCAATGCGTTTGTATCTCCACAAGTAAAATTGATAATCGTTCTTTAAAAATATTATCATTAACTATTATATCTCACTTCTTAATATTCAAATGTACTGTGTAATATTTCCCTATCTACCAACAGTAAATTAAGTTAAAACAAATAATGGTATACAAAGTTTACCAACAATATTTGTTGAAGTTTTATCTTTCCGTATTCATTTAATTCTAAAAATTACATTACAGCTCAATTTTTATGACAAAATGCACTTTCGATAAATATGTGCAGTTTAAAAATATAAAAACAACTTTTAATAAATGAAATTTTGGTATATCAATTATCACTTTAATAAGCCATAAAACAGTTAAATTTCCAAAACCTGCGTTAAATCTGATAAATGAGACATCGGTACGAGTCAGTGATTCAACAATATAAACACTCAAATACGTAGTAAATTCGCATCCGTTTCTCTTCCACAACCAGCCAGGACTGGGAACATTGATGGATGATTGCGCAAACAGTGCATCCGCTGCGACCTGTTGCCTCGTTGCTGCATACGCTCCTAACTGTGCTTTTAGTAATGTTTTGTTTGTTATTACTCTTTCTGTTAGAAAAATAACATGTTCATTAAAACTATTCTTTGATTTTTTTATCACAACATGGATTTTATTCCCTTTTATCTATTCTATTTTACTTATAAATTGAGAAAATATAATATTGTTTGCAGTACTAATGAAAATGTTTCCCTCGTTATGCTTTGAATGTATGAAAACAACAGAGGTCATGTTTCTCTGAAATTTTTTGTTCAAAGGATTGACGGGCTTTCATTTGGGCAAATAAAGCAATGAATACATGCGATAACTCTGATTTGTCAATAAAAAATGTAAATGTTTGCAACAAAATGTATTTACATGTAACATTTGACCACCTGTCACAAATGGTAAACCGTTTAATGTCACTATCACTGCGATGCCTAAACTCAAAACATAAACATGACTGCGGCTGCTATCTGTTTGCGGTAACGCTCTAATCATATACTCATTTAGAACTGTATATTTCTTGTTAAATTTACTTGAACAAAATGCGTTGATTTGTAATTTACAACGGCATGCCGTTAGACACATTCATTGACAATTTTGCATTATTTATATAGGTGTATCATACACCAATATTGATGTTGTCTAATCAATATTACTTATTTAAGAAGTTCCGTAATTTGAGAAATACAAAGTGTGGTGTAAAAAATTTTCTTTATGTTGTATTTAATAGAGTGTGATGGTTCATATAACATTTGTTCATTTTGCTTTGGTTTATATAACGGACCAAAACTATATTGTAGCTTTATCAGTCCCATGTGTTGCTCTTATATGGTGTAATCACATCGTGCCTTATTTAATTTCTTCGTAATGTAAAAACGCCTTTTATTGACATTATATAACTAAAGAATTTGCAGGGTAGAAGTAAAAAGTATTGTGTCCCGGAGTAGTAGAAACAAGCACTATTTCTTATGTAGAAATTTCTAACAGATCTAGTTAGTTTTTCAACGCACGTTATTGAAGTTATCCAGTCGAGAAACGTGATAATTGTATTTTGAATGAGTCTGAGAGTAAAACATAAGAAAATTGATTAATGCCTTTTCTACAATTACTTTAGGAACAAATAAATGATTATATCTTTAATCAATTACCAGCGATAACATCAAGGATTGTTATGTTTCTTGAGTTCTCTTTAGAGGTCCAAGTTGATAAAAGCAGCACAACTCGCTTAGAGGGTTATAATGTTGCATCAATAAATATATTTCTTGAAAGAATTAATGCGTTTGTTGATAGCGAAAAGTAGAAGGGTCCAATATCATCTGAAGCCTTATTTAAAAGTTGCAGAAAAAATCCACTTATCAGAGACTTGGAAGGGACAATAAAATGTTTCTCCACTATATGAGCATCTGTGCAAAAATTAAATTGTTTGACAATCAGACGTTTCACATTTTTGTACAATGGTCGAGTAGGTTTCGTGAGGGAAAGGAAGGGATAGTGCTGATGGAGATGGTTGCCAGGGCCGGCGCTAGGGTTTTGGCCGCCCCTGGGCAAAATTTATTCTGTTACCTTAGATTCTAATAGATTTACCATTTTGTCTGCTAGGCTGTAACTAGAATTGCTGTCTAGTAGACTATGCATTTTTAAAATAAAACAAAAAGACCAAGAAACTTGCCTTTCGACTTGGCAACTTTTATCTCTTTAGCCGACTTCGTATCTCTTACCCTTTACGAGATTCCAAGAGTGAACCTCGAATTTTGGTTACACTTATCAGATTCTTTTCAACTGCATGTCCTCCGCGCAGTCTGCATCGATTAGTGTTAGCGAACAGACGTGTTACTAACTTCTTTCTCTTTACAGGCTTCAACTACACGAATCCAGAGTTCACTCGGCGGTTTGTGTACTGAGTTCCCGCGCTACAGCAGCAAGCAGCAACTTCGTCACCTGCACGCACCAGAGATCTCTCGCCGGTACGTGCTAGTGGTACGTGCATTTTAAATTATTTTGTGTTTCCCGAAATCAATAATATACGAGTCCGGCCGCGAGTGCGAAGCGAGGCAGTCGACCCGGTCTCCAGCGCGAGTGTAGTGCATCGGCGACGAAGAGTACGGGCTCAACCACCAGCGCGGTAGTCGGGGGGCTACCGCCATCCCTCCCTCCAGAGTCTGTGTATGGGGGGCACAGGCCTGGCCCGATTTCCACAGCCAACGGAGCGACTTGAGGTCGCACTGCTGCATCATCCCACCGACCGTCGGTCTTCAGGAATTGGGGAGCTTGAGGACCGCGACCGCCACTTACCCTACCAACCCAAGATGCAGTAGATGGATCAACGGCCGCTCCACCACCAACCGGTGCCTGCTTAGGGGTGCGTAGGCCCGGCCAACTCCATCCACACATCTCAGCCTCATCCGACCGGCCCGGGTAGCTACCGGACCGCGACCAACCCAATTCCTTTCCCACCCAAACCCTTGAGCCCGAGGCTCCTTAAGGTACCAACTCCATTGCGCCCGGAAATTCGTCGCCTTTCCGCTACACTTCCCGCCAAATCCTTTCCCGCCATAACTTCCCGCCAAATCATTTCGCGCCTAATTATTTTCCGCCAATAATTCCCGATACACCACACCCATTCCACAACCACCACACTGTTCTCACTGGGGTTTTCCGTGGTTTCCCTAGTGGTGAAGGCAAATGCCGCAACAGTTTCTGCACTAGTCCACGGCACACTATGCACACCTAGACACTCACACATCACCACTCTAACATATACACACTCTCACACCCCTCACTACACAATTCCAACACCGTTCTGAAAAGAACCGCCGCATCGAGTTCCATCGTCGTCACTGTGTGACGGCTCGCTGGCTGTCCTTGGGCATTCCAACCGAACTTGGGTCATCGACATCGGCGGGGATTATGGAGGACCCTGCTTCCGGCCTGCTCCACCGTCGCCACCAACCATCACCCCGTGGACGAGCGTGCGGACTGCTTGGTACTTGACATGACTTTGACGACCAACCTTTCCTTTCCAACGCACCATTCCGTCGACTTCCCTTTTATCCAACCAACTACCACCACCAGGCTTAAGAGAGGTTAAGTCCTCTAAGGAACCAGCCGCCTACGGCGGCATTATTACATTAACTAATAATGACGAACTCAATAAACCACATCCTACCCTTAATTCTTCCCAGAATGACTAAACCTAAACGTAAACACCATAATTCCCAACCCCCTGGACGTGACCGTCACCCCACCGCTTCCCGCTCCCCACGTACATCTCCCGCTCCCAGAACGCCTTCACCTACCCACTTCACTCGTTTCTCTCCTCGAACCTCACCTAGAACCAACGCCAGATCCTCCCCCGACCTCTGCAGCTCCGCCATGTCTACACACTCTGAACCCTACACTAGTACCATCACCTCCGCACCCCCACCACCGTTAATCTGACCAGGCCCCACCTACCCACTGAACATCCATTCCCCTTCTCCACGTAGCTACGCCTCAGTCGCCTCCGTCTCTCGACAACCATCCCCATACGGCTACCTACATCCCAACACCCTCTCCGCCAATTCTTACCACCACCACCGCAACCATGATACCTACGTCATCCCCGCAACTCCTTCCACTCTCCCCCTTCCAAGCTCCCACGCCCCTACCAACCTTAACTTCTCCAACCCGATCGATCCCTCTGTCACCGCCATTATGACCGCCGCCTTCCAAAACTACACTTCCTCCATCGCTCCTTCCAGCTCGGCATTTGTTCCCTCCCCCTCCGCTCCCCAGCACGTTAACACTACCCCAGCCCTCACACGTCCCACCCCACCGCCACCAAACGGACATCCACCGTTACCACCCCCCCATGACCGCACCCATTTGCTCTCCCCTCCCCATAGCCCGGAATGGTCCACAACCTCCAAGAAACGCCGCACCGAAGTCCCCAGTCATAGCCCCAGCCCTCCTAAACCCTCTCGACTACCACCACCACCACCTCTCACCAAGGCCTTAAGCACCGTCCTTAAAAAAATCCCAGGCCTCTCCATTTCCGACCTAACGGTCTACCGTAATGGTACGGCCAAAATCTCCAGTTCCCAGGCCGACCTACGGGAGAAACTCGCCACCCTGGGTCATCTCGTAGGAGAACCAATCCGGTTGTCTTCATCAACCCGCGATCCCACAATACTCCATCCTTCTCCTGCGTCATACGTGGCGTCGACCTCGACGTCACTATGGACGACGTTGCCGAAGCCCTCAAGAACAAAGGCATCTCTTTCTCCAAAGTCTGGCGCATCAGATCCCAGGCAACGGACCGCGAGACGACGCTTTTGCGGGTGATCACCACCTGCAAGGCATCGTTAGACGCGCTCCTGGGTTCGGGGTTGATGATGTTTCACCACAGACACTTCGTCGAACCCTCCCACGCTCCAAACCCTCAACCCGCCCAGTGCGGCCGCTGCCTCCGCTTTGACCACGTCACCGCCGACTGTCAAGTCCGGCGACCCACCTGTGGCGTGTGTGGTGCCACACATCCTACCTCATCTTGCAAACCCTCCACCAGTCCCAAGTGCGGTAACTGTGGAGGCGATCACGTGGCCTTCTCCAAGAAGTGTCCCAACCGTCCTGCAGCTCCAGTCGCACCAGAAACCACAGCCCTCCTTCGTCCCGCCGAAGAACCATCCCCGCACTCCCGCATCCGCAACTTCCTTGCCTTCATCACTACGGCCTTCCTGAACATCTTTCCCAACGACAGAGACAGGATCCAAAAAATCCTCTTCCCCACCATCCATCAATTCTTCGGCCTAAAAATCCACGCCAGCTATGCGAGCAACCTCCTACACCTCTCCTTCTTACGTTAACCCACTAACCTAAAACTAAAACCCCCTCTCCTCCCCTCTTCTTTGGCACAGTCATGGACGTACGACTAGGGACAGTTAACACCAACGGACTACGCAACAAGATTCCATTAATCAAGAACCTTATCCAATCCGATAATATCCACATCCTCTCCCTCACCGAAACCAAACTCTCATCCCATCACTCCTTCTCCCTTCCAGGATTCCAAATATACCGCAAGGAATCCCCACGGGCCAGAGCCGGTGTCGCCCTTGCGGTCCTCTCCCGCATCCCCAGTACCAGCCTCCAGATCTCCAACGAATTCTCCCACCTCCATTGTTGCGCCGCCACGATCCATTTCCGCAACTTTCCTGTCCAAGTGTTTTCCCTATATCTCCCTCCCGACAATGAACCCCTCCCGGAGGAGTTCTTCGAGTATGTGGCCGCATTTCCGCGGGCGATTGTGATGGGCGACTTTAATGCCCGCCACTTCGCTCTCGGGGATCGGTCATCTAATCGAAGAGGCGACACCCTCGCCGACCTCATCCTTCGTTTTCCATTTTTCCACGTCCCCAACGACGAACCCACCTTCATCAGCCACAGTGGTGTGTCCATCCCAGATCACATCATAATCACCGACTTACTTACCCCCTTCTTCGACGAGCCAGCCTTTATCGCTACCCCAGTGGCCTCGGACCACCTCCCCTTAATCACGACCACTACCCTTCTGTCATTACCTCCCCGCTCCTCGAAGACACGGACCATAAGAGACTGGAATAAAGCTCGATGGGACGAGTTCCAGGCTCATATCGACAATAACATGCCCGACATTCCCCAACTGAGCAACATCAACGAAATAGACGACACCATTCACGCACTCACCTCCACCATCCGGGACGCCGTCCACTTGGCTGTGCCGGAGAAAACTATCGACTTAAACCGCCCTCCTCTCCCACCCGAAATCCGCCAGCTTATCCGTGAAAAACGGACCGTTTGCAACCTCTGTATCATTTATGTAACATACAGTTAATCAAAAATATACCCGCGCTACCATCTAGTGATCGCAATTTCAAGTGACACTTCATTTTTATGCTCAGTCATGTGTTCCTGTGTGCAATTTAAGGTTATGTAGATTTGGGTAGATATTACAGCAGAAGAAGGTAAGATATCTTTATATAAAAATATATAATATATATAACACTACGCCTACTTCACCTTGCTGTAGTTTTACTAACAAAAATATTTTTTTTCAAATTAAAATATATATAATAGTCAAATCAACAGCCTAATGCTCGTATCAAGTTTGTAATATTGGGCAACGCTTTTAATAAGGAAGGAAATTCGTAGAACCCAAAAAGATTAGGCAATTTTTCTCATTTCAGCTGAGAACATGGAACGACAGCAGCTTAAGAACATTGTTATACCACCAGAAGATAGTGATGACATGCTAGATGACAGCGACAAAGATCCTAATTATCAATGATACATAGAAGATGCGAAATTTTTTCCGCTAAAAGTGAAAATGTAGAAGATTCAGTACCACAATTTGAATTGGCAGAATATTGATGATCATCTAGAAAAATCTATACCAGAATAGACACCAAATGTGTCACTATAACGAACTGCATTCCCCTACACATTGTTTTAGGAATTTCTTTGATGGACAACTACTCAAATGTATAGCTGATTAGTCAAATTTGTATGCGATACAGAAAAATCCAAATAAGTCATTGAAAACTAATGAATACGAATTAGAGCAATTTATAGGAACTTGCCTATATATATGTCTGTATATGAACTTCCTCGTACAAGAATGTACCGGGCTGCAAGTACCACGAGTTGAAAAAGTCGCGGATGTTATGTCGCTCAACAGATGGGAAGAGCTAAAAAGAAATCTTCCCTTCAACAATAATTCAAATATGCCTAATCAAAACGATGCATCTCGCGATAAATGATATAAAATTTGCCCTATCGTAAATACCCTTCAAATAAAGTTTAGTAAGCTTTCCAAGAACAAATGTTATGCGTGGATGAGCAAATAGTTCCATTCAAGGGAAAATCTAATTTAAAACAATATAATCCAAAGAAGCCCCACAAGTAGGGTTATAAAATGTATGTACTGTTTAACACAAAAGGACTGGTACAGAACTTCGTAGTTTATACAGGGAGAATTCAACCCTCACCTATGTTTCCTGATATTGGAGCCGGTTCTAACATAGTTCTACGAATGGCAGAAGTTATTCCACAGCACTGTAATCATCTGCTGCATTCAGATAATTGGCTTTCGTCACCTAATTTATTTATCGAACTTGCTAAAGTTGGTATTGGTAGGTACTATCCGAACAAACAGATTCCAAGGACTAACATTCTCTTCTGATTTGGCTATGAAAAATCGTGGCAGGGGATGTTTCGAGGAGAAAAAGACTAACATCGATGGTATAGAGTTACGCGCCTTGAAATAGTTTGATAGTCCCGGTGTTGTGTTGGCAAGTACGTTTGAAACTTCCTACCCACTAACCAAAAAGATTCGACAGAAAAACACAATCTTCTGTAGAAATAGATTGTCCAAAAGTAATTCAAACGTATAATCAATTCATGGGAAGAGTTGACCTTTTAGATGGACTAACTTCCTATTATAGAATTGAAGTTCGATTCGAGAAACACTATCTACGATTCTTTTTCCACATTGTAGATATGTGCCATGTATCTAGCTGGTTTTGAAACCTGATAGGCAAAGGTGCAAGAAGTCAGGCTGTAATGGGTTCACCAGCTTGGTGTGTTCAAAGTTTTGAAATATTTAAATAACCTACCTCTACAGTCCAATGTAACAGATTTGAGGTAATTTTTTTTTGTTAAAAATTCCGAGAAATGAAATCAGGTTATACAGTGCAGTTTTATATGCAATTACCTATATAATTACTACTTTTGGGCATTAAGAGGATAAAACAATCTCGCTTTCACAGGATGTCAAAATATTCTTTTTCATATAACTATGCCCAAAGACCATCACAATATCAGACCGAAATGCAAGGACTCATACTAAAAGGAGTGAATTTGCATTACGTTGGTCCACCGCAAGTCAAGTTGTTTTCAGAACGTGAATTCTCAAATTCAAGTTAAATGACAGCGCGTATTTTTCAACCGCTTGTTTACATCACAAGTTATTAATTCAGTTAGCATAAATGTTTATACTTATAGAAATCATTTGTAGACCAATTAGTGTAAATAGGAATAGATTTAGAAAATTAAGATAGATAGATAGATTACAGTTCTTAATAAAGAAATACTTGAATAGATAAAACTAAGCAACTGCAAAAGATTGACAATTGGCGAGTTAACAAGAGATAAAGCTCCATAAAAGAAAAATATTTAAAAATCAGTCTTTCGTGTACCGAACAAAAGCAGTTTGAATATATAATTTGAAATTAAAACTATTGCGCGCTATCCATGCTGAGTGGTCTAGAAAATTGTGTTATACAATTGAGAATCTGAATTCTAGATGCTTGGAACTAAAATGAAACAATTTTATTACAAAACCGTCTCATAAAATATTTGGAGTATAGACGTCTAATTTCTAAATAATTCCATGATTAGGGCAATCTCCGGTGGATTCAAAAGTTTCTTAAATATTCTGCAGATTTCGTAACATCGCACATTATTAAAATTATTTAACAGAGCGGAACAGTTCTATATCTTTAACAGAAATGTCATAGTCGGCACATCCAGAAATACTTTCATACAGCAATTAGAGTAACAGGCAGTAAATTGACTGTATAAATGCTTTGTTACAAAATTACATTTATAACGTACATCTAATAATGCACACACAAAATTTCAATAACAGTTTAACCAATAACAACGACCGGCGTAGTAAGCGATTACATTTATAACCAATGTAAAAATTGTTCTTTGCTCATTTACTTGTTTATTCTGGTATTTCCTTATTCACGTAAATTTTCCATATAGTGAAGCGTTACCGGTTGCAGAACACGGTTTAAAAATGATATCACTTCACCTAAGCGCGTTTCTTATTATAACCTCAAATACATTATCATTTACTGTTAATTACTCTCAAGTCGACAACCGCGATTTGTCACAAAAACTCAACATAAAAATAAACGAATACTTAACGTTAGTATTGAATACAGGTCTCAGGGCTCTTCCGTGAATTGCAGAAACATAGTCCTAAATGACAAGTGCGACGTCAAAAGTAACTCGCAAAAGCAAGATTTATCCATATAACTGTTACAACATCCGTTGGGAAAATATAACTTATATCTGTCTATCTATCACCATATATAAATGATAAATTTATTATTTATTATTTTAATTATTTAGTTTTATTTATTTAATTATTATTATTAATCGTGTTGATAAATTACATCGTAACAATAAAAAACTTTTGCGACAAATAATAAAAGCCAAACTGTTCCAAGAATCTAAATCGTATAATGTAAAATTCCGTAATACTAAGCAAAATTACCATAATTTTTGCCAAAACTTTGTAACGAAGTTACAAAAAATATTTTAATTTAATTTAATTTGTCGTTAGGGACATAATAGGTATTAAGTACTGTATTTATTAATTGTGTTTAACTTATTAATTGTTACATTGTTTTCCCCACGCATACCAGTTTGCCCCACTTGGCGCGTCCCCACTTTCTAAACTTGCTAGTATGAGGGAACTGACCGAGTATAATACAGCAATGCTTAGTAAGGTCAAAATACTCCAAAGTTGCCCGATTGCAATCTTTCTCCATTCGAATCTTTTTTTCATAGAGCGACTGACGCCGCTGACAATAGAGTTGTCCGATGTCGTCACTGTTCGTAGAGTAAGCTGTCGTTATTGACAAAAACTGTATTTAGCAAGGACGGTCGCTCTGTTCGGAACATTTCTCAGCATTATCCGAGACTCCTTTTGGCTACGCTACTTTCTTAGAACATCGAGTTTGACACACTTGCACCCCCCCTTAGCTTGTACTGCCTGTATTTTGTATATAGTTTAAGATTTGAGCACAATACACTACTTGAGAGCTATTTTGATACCTGTTTCGAGTTTGTTACAACCGATCGACCCGTCAACAACCATGTCTTTGCAGCAGCTACTCGTGAGCCCTCGTCTGACTGGATCAAGAACAAAAAGGAGAAGTAAACCTTCTAGCTAAATCTGGAGCCCGACGTATACCGAAACAAGAAAAGTATCGCCTCGAAAGTAACAACGCCGCAAGTTAAAGTTACAGTTTCGTTTTAAGACTTAATTTCGTAATAAACAAAGAAGAGTTTCTTGCCGCATTTATAATATGATTTAAACACTACAATTTATATCAGTTCAGGCGACGTGACGGTGTTGAGATACATTCTGCATAATGTAAATGGCGCAAACAGAGCGAAACCACATGAGTTCAAGCCTGAAATCTGTAAGAAATTTTTCGAGCCTGGGGTTAAATTCATGGCGCCGAATGACCTTAATAGTTGATGCCCAAACCGAAAATACAATAGATTACTATAATTCATTAATTCAGTGGTTCTCAGACCATTCCGTATACGCCTTCCTTTCTGATCTGGAATAAGACTACTCTCCCCTTAATTAATTATCAGCTGGATAGTGCTACAAGTAATACTATATTTATGTCAATTTTAACACATCTACTACTTAAACGAGATTTTTCTCTAGTTTTTGTTGCAAAGCTCGCTAACTGACTAAATCGTTGAAAAAGTTGCACGTCTTGATAACGCCGCAACACTACTCGCTCATCAATTTTATTGACAAAACTTATAAACAAACAGATGGCGCTAAATGTTGTAAATACGGGAAAAAAGAAGTAAATAGCTGCAATCAGGTATTACCGAAGCTGACGATAGACGTTTAGATCTGACGATGATTTGATTCTGACGACCAGATCATCTTGATGGTAGATTTTTCTGTGACGAAGATTGAGAAAAAATGGCTAGTGGTTTGCAAAACTTACTAGAAATGAGCAAAGAACAGGCTAGAATATAGCATAGAAAAAAACCACACAGCAGGTTTATAAGTATGAAGACGTTGGCATGAAAATCAATCCTACAAGACAAAGCCAGAGTCATACAAAATGGCAAGTTAATTATGTACGCTGGTCATTGACATATGAAATAGTTAACTTTGTTGGTTTCCTGATAGTCACAGTTTGAGAACTTTAATCTAAAATAATATCGTAACTTCTCCATATGTTTGTTTTAACTTAGTTCTGTCTACGAGTTCCGCGTAGTGTCCGTTCGGTTTAGACGTCGGCAGTGGTCCCTCCCGGTCCCCAATCAGTGTATTACACTGTCTCGCGTCAGGCGAACCCGACCCCCCGGCAATTCATCCCGGGTGGTGCAACATGTTGCAGCTGCTACTGGCAACCTTCGTTCTGGGGGAGGAGCGACTAGGTGTCCATACTCTGAACGCGTCCCGGATTGCGGCGTAAGTAGGTTTCACGGCCCCGAAGTCCTCTTTACTACTGTCTCCGTCTACTCCTAGCGGCCGCCACCGAGCTTACTCCTACACCGCGCGAGCAGAGGTGTAGCCTTGAAATCTGTTTGTATGCCGTATCACCATTAATAAGTTATTTTGCGAGTGTCAGTTCCTCCGCTACTGCGTACGTTGTGCATTTCTTCTCCTGACGACCACCAGAATCATCCAACGTCACCCGCGACAGCCGATAGATATCTAACCATATCCATCGCCCCAGTCGCGAGCCCAACACCGGCCTTCTCCACTACAACTCGGACAACTCAATCAATTCACAACCGTTATATAGGGGTCTTTAACCCCTATAATTTCAAACTCATTTCGACGCCATCCTGGGCCATATCTATTACATCAAGAGGTCTCAAAACATCAGCCGCCTACACACCCATTAACATCAAGCCTCCGGCAGCATTCGACGCCCTAAAAAGCTCTTTACCAGCAAAAATCAACTTCAAGACGACAAGCCACGCCTCCGAGCCCCGCCCTATACTTCAGGTACACAACAAACCGCCAACCGCCAAATGTCTTTTGCAATAACACTAGCTACAATACCGGACGCCACCAACATCTCGCTGCTGCTTTCGGCCCTCTTCCTGACACTGCAATGAGAACATCCAGAGCTAACGTAATTATCATCATCCAGATTTCCAACGGTTGGTCGAGTGCCGATGAACACGAACTACGAACAACCTCTGCCTCGCTCAACAACAATAGTATTCGCCTCCACATGGCTGAAGAAGTCCCATGGGGGGACTTATAACGGCCGCCCGCCTCTGGCGGGAAATCAACACTGATATCATCATCACCATCAGTTCTATCTGAAATTGACTCTATAGACTTTCTAGAAACTGTAAGCGTTTCGAAACCTCGAGAGTTGCGGTCTCTACATCAGTTTATGTTGTAAAGTTAAAAACTCCTTGCCGCCATTGTCCGACTAAAATTGCCATTTCCGTTCACAAGTTTTCTCTTTTCGCTAAATTGGTTGTATGCAGGTATGTATACGACTGTAATGTACACGTCTTCTATACAATTGTCCACCAAGCCTGTGCGAACATGTCTCTTGAAAAAACCATTTTTACACTGCAAGCAGTTTTTCCTTAATGGCTTGTGTTGAGAGAACGAGTATGTCAAAAGGCCAAAACGGATTTTTTGGCATATCTATTCTTTACATATCTTGCTTTCTTTTCTTTCATAGTATATTATGACCTTGCTGGGGTCCAAGAGGGACCCTGTATCGTACTGCTCCCACCAATGGGAAAAAGGGTAATCCAGATCGAAACAACTATTTGTACCCTCATGTCCTGAATTGAGAAATTTGAGTAAGAGGGGTATTTTTGAGAATGTCATTGTTTTAAGCTTGGTTCCACAGGCGTGTGTTGAGGGTAGGTGAATTGGGGGTTTAGGGTTTTGTTAACTATCAAAAAAAAACTTCTCTTATTTAAATAAATCAATGACGGCGGCGTTAGCGGGTTTTTTGATTTTAACAGAAGAAATTATAGAGCGAAAACGAGAAGAGCCAAAAGGATAAAACTTGGCACGTGTACTCAGTAGGAAGGCCAAAAGCTAAAAGAAAAATATCCAAGACTAAATTTTGATGCAATGTTTCTCAGAGACAGATTTAAAAAGCGAAAAAATGGCGAGTTTTATCATTTCTTATTTTAAAATTATACTGTTTGAACTACTTGAACTCATTATTTCCGTCTAGTTAAATTTTCCAGTGTCAGGTAGTATATTATAGATTAAAAAAGGGTATTTATCTCCTAATTAGTAGAAGCAAGCATAACTTTTAAACATTTAAAGATTATTCAACTACTAAAATATGTTTAACTTATTCGTTTTTAGATTATTTCTCTTTCTTATTATAATTAAAGCTGTTTTATTAATCCAAAAATTTTATATTAAAATTATTTTTAAGATCAAAGAGGTTTTGGCATTTTTATTTTCGTTTGAACTTTATACTAAATATCCTTGAATCAATTATATACTTTTTTATAAATTTATTTTTATATAAAATTACCTTTTTATTCGTATCTAAATAAAGTTCGTGGGTGTTTCTAAAATACTGACCTTATTTTTTCTAGAAACATTCAGTTAAGACGATTGAAATTTTCAAATAAAAGAAAAATCAGAGAAACTACACATTGTTTGGGATTACTTTAAATTTTTCCTTTTCAGTATTTTTCTTGTAAGCTTCTAGAGTACTAGAAATAAATTTAGAAACAACCGTAGAAGTATTTTCTTTTCTAATTTTGAAGATAAGATATAATGCGGTAGGTAGGTAGCAAGATACACTTTGAATGATTTTAGTAGTGATATCTAAAAAATAAAACGTCATCGCTATCAACTCTTGCAAATTTTACTTGATAGCAGTTGTTTAAAATCAAGAACCTCGATAAATGTGCATGTAAAATTTTATACGAGGTCGTAATCCTTTTGTCATTTACAAACCTTCATAATTTAGAGCAGAGAAATACACATACGCACCCACAGTCACGGCAATCACCCGCTACATTAATAAGTAAATAAGACAGGCATTAGACACTTGCAAGGGCTGTAACGAGCTTTCGCACGGACGCAGCTTTGAGTGCTTAATGCTGCTAGTTTATGTAGGCTTTATCGCTCTCCGCTACGGAGCTTTTATTGTTGCCTGACGTTTATGTAAGTTGATGTGCTTTACTTTATAGCGAGCTTTCAGCGGGTAAGCTCGGACATACTTAACACGCTGATAGGTGATCGCAGGTGCTGAATGTTTAGATCCCATTAACGCCATCAACTCCGCTGACTACAAACATGAACTATGACTGCCGAAAAGCGTACATGAAGCTCCTACTAATTGCTGTAGTCACTTTTCCCAACAGAAAATTATGTTATCATGTCTTTGAAGTACAACTTAACGGGGGTATATTTTAGCATTAGATTTTTAGTACCCTGTCCCTTTTACTAAAGCTAAACCCACGCATCTATTATAGGACGACAGAACTAGGACAGAACGTCAGTTGCGTTTACATTTACCTAGAATTTTACTTTTCCAAGTCGCTTTGTAACATATTTTATTTAGTCTTATAACGTAACTAAATATAAAAATCTAAATCAAGAATTAAATTCATAACATTTCACATAACCAAATGACATTTAGGTAAACCTGCGCAACGCCAAGTGGTAGAGACTAGAAAAGTTTATTTCATTCACATTTCCACTCATTTTTATTTCACTGATAAAATTATTTTTAAATTAAAACGTCACTTTGTTTTACGGTAACATCTATTAAAAACAATCAATTCTTCTCTGTCTTACATACACTTCTATTGTTGAAGAAATTTAAGCTTCTAGTAAAGATCTTTACGTGCCAAACGATTTTACTTTCTTATACAAAAAGATAGTATGGCTTTGAATTTTCCTTCCTATTCAAAGATTATCGCCTTGAGCCAGGACGGAACAAGCGACCTTTGGGTTAGGAGGTAAACATACAAACCTCTGACCTACTCAGGACGACAGTCAAACAATTTTGGAATTTCTCATACATGTAATAAGTAAGTCAACTCATAAAGTAATGTCGCAAAATGTTTTAAATTTTAGCGTTTAATTTCTTATTTAATGGAAAATTTTGCATTTTATAAATAGTAATCTTACGTATGAAAAAGTTGTCATGAGTTCAGACATTAAATACCATAATGAAATCATTTTGCGACATTACTTTATGAGTTAACTGACACCAAGAAATAAACTAGAGTTAATATGACGTAAACGAAAAAAATTTAAAAGATTCTATACGAATACGCACATTATTATGGCAGTAAACATCTAAATGTCTACGTTTCGAAAATGTATTGCAAAACTATTTGCAACAAAAGACTGTAAACATAGAAATAAAAATAAATTGAGTAGTAAAATATCACTTCACTCTGCATATTAAAAATTCTAAAACTTGTAACTTGTTTTTATGATCACAAAAATCTGAAAATGCTATTTGGTCGAGTTATCGAGTGATTGCCTTCAAATAAATGCTTGGCGTAATTTGATTTGTCTGGATGTTTGTATAATAACGTACGTATTCTTTGTACCTACACTTATGTCTATACTAAGGGCGTCAAAACGCGCCGAAATGCGCCACACAAGATCACCGAAAGTTTGTTTTTGTGCAAAGTTGACCGCGTTTGACCACGTTCTATTTAGTTCGTTAATAACCATGAATAATTACAGCGTAAATGTGATTGCACCTTTAAACTAAAACTATAATCACCCTTCTTTAGTGAACGTGATGTACTGATATTAACGTTGATCGCGATCGTTTGCGAGCAAATTTGCATTTGATAAAAATGTGCAGCTTGCCAGTAGGGCTAATTGATAGTTTTTCTGTTTTACTTAAATGTCGATGATGTTTGGCTAATAATAAAATACGAGAACCTGATTTCACTTATTTGAAATGAAGTATATAGAATGTATGTGATGCCCCAAATTGCTTGTCCATCTCGTTCATGGTCAATTGAAGACAGGAAAGTTTTAAATCAGGGATTACAACGCACTGTTTTACGTTGATTTCAGTCCAACATATTTCGCCTAAGAAGGCAAGCTTTTAAAAAGATTCTGACATTTGGAGCTACATCAACCCGTTTAGAATTTTTGAAACTTTCTGAATTTTTGAGTAGATCGATCTTTCAAGCCAGACGGATTTATCAAGTTGACCGGGTTAGTCAGGCCGTTTTGATCTATCGATTCAATTTTAGTCGGAAGAGTTTCTCGATCTGATTGAATGTTGAATGATTAACAAAGTCAACTTTTAATGAGGGTCCCCTAAGACTAGACCCAGTAAACACAGGTGTGACATTAATGTAACAGGTACATACCAAGGAAAGAACGAGCACTACATTTCTCGATTACATCTTATCGATGTAACTGGTACGTTAATACTATGACATCGCAAAGGAGTACTCAAGTTACATCACCAGCGCGTAATTTCAATCACATCATGTAGATATCAGGTATAAAGTGTAGCTGGGACGTCAAGACTACGACATCGCAAAGGATTACTCAAATTACGTCGGCAGCGCGTAATTTCGAATACATCAGGTAGACGACAATGCTATGACATTGCAAAGCCGTAATTTAGTTACGGGATAAGTCGCTTTTGCGCGTTGAGATCAGGGTGTGGTCGACGCGAAGAGAGCAGTTGATTCGAGAGCTTTGGAGAAGGCAGATATACTCGGCTGTGGGGAAGTCTGGTGAGACGTTTTCTACGCAATTTAGCTGTGGTGGCCCGTAAAGTTTGAAGGTGATATTATTTTGTTTCTTCCTTTCGTCTTTGGACGGAACCCAGTAGAATTCGTCGTCATTTTGTCCCTAATTGCTGTATTGACGTGGCTAGCCTGCAAGTTTCAAGTAAACCGATACGCAGTTACCCGTGTGAGCAAGATTTGGACCGTACCGCTATGCAAGGTTAGTGTACACCCACTAATACCGTGGTGTTTATACCCTTTTGGGCTAAAGAAACAAGTGCATTTAAAATTTGATCGGCGGAAACAAAAAAGAAAACAAGGAAGTTTCTCCTTGGCACTATTGTAAACATTTATAACAACGGTTTAGAGTATAATCATCGTGGTGTTGTGTTTGGTTGATTATTTGTTTTAACGAATAAAGAATTTACAATCCAGTAACGTTTAGCGTAAATTCGCAATGTAAATCAGTTATAATTTTTATCATAATTATTTGATTTAGTTTTAATTTGTTTGTATGTATTAATTCATTGACGATTTTATTTAAATGAAATTAGATATTTTCTTTTCGTAATATATACATTAAGTGCAGCCGTAAGCTGTTTGAACGGCGTCGAGCGGGCGCCCACGCACTTGGTGTTTCTGGGAATCCCCTCGAGCGTCATTGACCAGAATTCTGCGTCGTAGATCTAACACGATTGTTGACGTTTATTCTATAAAGACTTTGTTTTTCTATAATCAACTGTTTGTTTGTTTTATTTGTATTTTTTTGCTTGTTTTATATTATGTAACCTTTATTTCTGTTTTTTTTATTTAATTTTTTAATAGATTTGTAGCTTGAAAGATAGTTTTATTATTGTAATTGTATGCACTGGTTTGAGTAAAAATATCGAAGTCATCCAAGTATTTTTATTAATTTAATTTTATTAATAAAGAATATACCGGGTGATTCAAAAACCTTGATATACTGAATGATCCAAAGAAAACGATTTGATGATTCAATTTGAATATTCCAAACTTAATTGACGAAACATTTATACAGAGTGACTTAAAAATATTTTTGTATAAGGCGGTTTAACGGCTTGAGTAAGCTTTTGTTTCAGAAAGTCTAAGTAAGTATTTGTAAATCTGTTGCCGATTTAAGAGGGACTATGGTCCTTTTGAATCTTGTGATCTGGCTGAATCCATAGTGGCGTCTTCTAATAATACCGATTTTGAGCTATTTCAGTGGTAAGTAGGCATTTCGAACCTAGCCGTCTTCGACTGTCTGCTAGTCTGGGTATCAGCGAACTTAGTTCTTCGTGCCTTCTAGTCGCTGATTATAAGCCTGTGTCTTAAACTTTATTTTGGCACGTAACAAACTCCTATCACATGTTATACAAAACTACCATTTTCTGTTTTACAGTGAGCAGCAGTATACAGTTTCGATGCAGTAATACGAAAAAATCTCATTTGATGCCAAGTACTATCTTCAGCTTGCAATAATGTACACTTTGCAGCTTTCTGGCACAAATCATCACTCATCTCCTGTCTAGGAAATTCTATGGATTCCTTGTAGGAGTTGCCACCATTTTTGTTTACAAATTCCAACAGAAGATGGTAAATGTTTAAAGGTGTTTTAAAAAGTTGTAACACGTCACCACGCCGTGTACTCTGAGCAGCCTGATCTAAAAAGTCCTGTAAAAAATTATCTTGTGGTTCTTCCACTGGCTTTGCTCCAAATGCATCGACTGTTGAAAACCAAAATGATGTGCCTTTTTGGGAAAGTTTTGATTTTTTCCAATAGCACTTTACTTTCGTTGGAGCAGGTTCTTCACTAGGCCTGTGAAGCCACATCAGAAATGCTACTGCATGTTTGCATCCACCTATAAAATCAAATTTATAATATTGAAGTAT
>VTPC01003689.1:0-30509 GCA_011009095.1 Ignelater luminosus | reverse complement strand
TGTATAGAAACCCAGAGTGTGCTGTTTTGCTAATACACGTTTTCAGGTAAGGTAATATGTGTCTACTGAAATACTCAGACCTCTAATAACAACAAAATTAGAAACCAAGTTTTCGCGATAACAAAGGATGATGGAAAAGTACAAAAAATTTATTGCTAATTCTCGGTTAGATCCTTAAGCTGTTGTCGTTTTTGCTCACTTGGTCTACCACACTGTTCAAGTCGGCCTGTTCAGACAGCAAGACGCCTACCACTCACTATCAGTGGTTTCCTTGCAAATAGGGGTGCAAGCCAGACCGTAGCTCCATTTTGACCATCATCGCTCAGTTGGTTAATATCTCATTCTCCGCCTCGAAATGTTGGGTTATGGCTCTGGAAAAATGGTTTTTTTATTCTTCTCCAAATCTACCATCAACTACCACCAATTTTTCCAATTATCCATTCAACCATCCAGTGATTTACATAAAATCGCCTCCACTTTTATCGACTGTCTGCATCCTCAACACCATGTCTTCGAAAGAAATCCACGAAAACCATTTACGCCACCATTATAACTTGAAACATTCAGTCGTCTTCATTACAATTATCTTTACCACCATCTCTGTATCAGCGAGCATGATCACCCGTAACTCCACCAACTCAACCATCCTAACGCCGAAAAGAAGCAAGAGAGTTTCCAAAACAACCACTCCCTTCTTGGAAGCAGAAAGCTTTGTGCTTAAGTTACTCAAGGAATTCACCAAATCTTCACTTCATACAGAAAGAATAGGCCAAGAATATTTTTTTACATTGATCAAGATCACCAAAGACTATCATAATGAGTAAGTCTTTAATATATGATAATTCTTAGATGAGAATCTTTGACAGTAATGTTTGCTTTAAAGCACCTCTCTACTACTTCAACTTGAAGCTGTGATCACCGTTTTCTCTCATAAAAGGACAAAGTTTCACGGAGGTACGACCACAAGGAACTGACATATCTACTTAAAGCTAATCAACTACAGTAAGTTAATTTCAAATGGCGACTTGTTTTTAGGTCTTTAAATTTGAAGGAAAATCATTAAAGACTAATGAAAACGAATTTTTAAAAGTGAGATGTGTCAAATGACAAATGGCAGTATAACAAAAATGTCAGTTCACCTAAGCTATTAAGGTATTTGTGTCACAAAACAACATCAATATCTCAAAAATTTTATGTCAAATTGATAAATGACAAAATAACGGAATAGTCTTTTCAGCTATTGAGCTAGTTAGCTTACAAATCCTGTACCAATCGATATGGATATAAATAAAATCGTAGCTAAGAGATTAAATGTCAAATTGACAAAAGACAAAAATAACAATAATGTCAGTTCAGCATCAGTGGCGAACCCAGAATTTGCCGCCCCTCTCTATTTTCACGATTAAGTAAGAAAGTTAGTAAAAATCTGAGTCATTCAAAATAAAGCATCTTTATTAAATTAAAAATTTATTTTGCGTGTTTTTTCAATGCAAACCCTTTAATGCAACAGTCAAAGTCAAAATGTACCTTTTGTTCGATTGCCAAGATAGCTAAATTTGTTAGTCTCAACGTGGACATAGTAGATCTTAAATAATTTTTAATTAACTTTAATTTAGAAATGCTTCTCTCACAACTGGAATTACTAATAGCAGCTGTGAGGAATATTCTCAGCATTATAACAATGTTTGGTAATCCTCCTTCAAGTTTGGACTCAAAAATAAATTTTAATGAGCCCAGCGGATCAGACACAAAAAGTTCTTTTTTACAGTCTGCTACAGCTGCAAAAGCCCGTAGACTCACGCGCTCAAGCTTGAACTCCTCTTTGTCAATATCTTGAGAAGTTCTGTCGAGGTTGTATTCGTCATTGACGCCCAGTTGAAACCTTAGTCTAATTTCAGCAGATATTGAATCTAATGAAGAAAACATTGTTTGTCTCAAATCGTCTTTGTACGATAATCCAACATCTTTACTTTCGTCGCCAAAGATTTGGGTCCTTCTATTTCGTCTTCGAGGTTCAATACAAATGCCAAGTTCTTCGCACAAACCTTTAGCGTAATTTAAAGCTTCATCTACCAATTGCTGTCGTTTCTCTTCCAATACCGCCACCAAAGCGCTTATTTCGTGAGCACACTGATGTATGTTAAGTCCCTCCGTTTGCAAATAATTTTGGGTATCATTACTTCAAGCAGCACCGGTTGCTAGAGGCCCAAGAAACATAAAAACGAAAATGATTGCATCGCGACTAACAACATCCCTGCGTCCGATCGTGTGTTCAAGTTTTATTCCGTTTTAGTTAGCTCTTTTAGCGCTGTCAAAATTTCTTTGTAATGATTTCGTATCACTTTTACTGCATCGCCTCTTGCGCTTCAACGTGTGTCCTAAACCTTCTTCAAACTTTTGCCTGTAGCAGCAAGTAGAACCTCCCATCGGTGTGTGGACACAGAAAAAAAGACATAGCAACGTTCCAATGTTCTGAAGAAGGTCACTGAATTAACCTCGACCGAAGCCGCATGTAAGCAAACTAGGTTCAGTGAGTGGTCTGAGCAGAGGACAAATTCGGCGTTAGAATTGATATTTTTTATCCGTTGCTGCACTCCTGTACGTCTTCCAAACATTATCGTAAGCTTACCCTCTACAATTCATAATGTCGAGCCCATCAGCGTCAAACTTACGTGTAGTATCATCTCACTAATACCTTCTGCAGTTTTGCTTTCCGTTTCGATGAAATCTATAAAAGATTCCACTACTCGTACTTCTTGATTGTCAATCATCACGTAAGGTAATACTCGACTTGTTTGATCTTTGTGGGCAATATTCGGGGTACTGTCAAATATAGAATAATGCTTTGCCTTTTTAACTTGAGCTATAATTTCTTGCCGAACTTTATTCCCTAAAATTTCAGTAAATTCGTTTCGAATATCAGGTGACATATAAGTAAGTGAAATTTTTTGGCCCATTTTTTTCTTACTAAGTGCTCTCTGCAGATGCACCAATTCTAAAAAGTTGCCTCTGTTGGCACTTGTGTCATTTTCTCTGTGGCTACATAACGCCAAATTTTGTTTTGCCAGGAATTTTATTATATCAAACATTCTGGTTAGAATTTCATGCCATTTTTTAGTTTCGCTTGCCACGACTTTTTGCTCTTTTTTATCAATAGTCTGTCTTTTTCAAAGTCTTGTTTCTAACTCCTTCCATTTGCAAAAATTTTGATTGTGTAGAGCACTTGACTCATGATTGTAGACTTTGGAATTCAATTTCCACCAAGTTTACAAAATAACAAACATGTTAGTTTAGCTAAGCTATTAAACTATTTGGGCCACAAAGCCCGTATCAAACGATGTCGATATTGCCAAATCGTAGCCAAAAGGTTGTACCTTTCAAGTGACGTCAGTTCGTATTATAGCACAAAAGAATGAAAGAAAGTTAATCAAAAGCACAAAACGAAACGTTTCTTTTAAGTTTTTAATTTGTTTATTGTAAAGACATAGTTTTAACTGATTTATGGTAGTAAATCAACCAGCTTGCTTCTTTACTGTTATCCGGAAGATTCTTGGCTATTTTGAAGTCGTCATACTCTTTTAACAGAAAAATCAGAAAAGATGCAAAAACTCGTTTGCAATCAGGCGTTCAATAAGGAACCGTCCTGTACTATATCTGCTAATATGTAAGTTAGTTAGCAGTACTAAGTAGTATTGGAGAAGCAGCTAAACACAGAAATAATACAAAATGGCTGATAGAAGCCCACCGATGAATTCATACTGTAGTTCGAATATTGTGCTTAAGGCATCAACAGTGTGTAATTTTATTTATAACTATAGCGTTCTGAAACTGTATTACTGTATTAATTCAAGTAGTAACAGATTCGTTGCAAATTTATGATTTTATTTTTTGAATTTCTTAGATTTCATTTTCTGAGTTGAGAACATTTAGTTGAGCCAGCCTATCTAACAGAAAAGATTTATAACACAAAAAATTGATACATTGAATTAAAAAGGCAGAATTGTATTTACTCACCGATTTTCCTGCTAATCAATGAATTTAAAATGAGTTTTTTTTATGAACTAGCCAGACCATCTATTAATTCGACATTTTGAGAGTATCAGTAAACTGTATTAACTCTGTAAAAAAATTGTAGCTTACAGGTTGTTCAGATTTGTAACGATAAGGCAATTTTACTTCTTTCGTCAAATGTAAGATTGAACATATTGCAACGCAGATCGTGTTAAGCTAAACTTCTCTAACACACACACCTAAACAGCTTTTTTGAATCAGAACTAATAGAGAAGATTAACACACCAAGGATTATTAGAATCACGTTTCTATCAGGTCAAAAAAATACTGTAAAAGCAGCAACTGTCGCTGTAATTATTTATAGAATTCCTTAACCGATTATTAGTACTGAGATTACAGAGACAGAGAAAGAGAGAGGACCTTACTTTGTTAAAATGTTGAATTAGTTTCTGGTACGTAGTAGTCACTCAAGCTTTCAATACATCGAACTTCAAAATGGCCTTTAAGTACTTCTCAGAGTTGAGCTAATCGATTAAATATCTTTAAATGATCGATGTACTAAAAATTAATCGTCCAGATTAATTAAACTAATCGTTAATCGTGAGAAACCAATTAATGATTGAAGTTAGTCTTTAATCATGGCGTTAGTTGAACTAAACGATTGACAATTAAATTATTTGTTATTCTTTCAAGGTGACTGAGAGTCCAAAAATTAGTATTATTTCTATATTTCTCTCATTGAAGGGATTTCTTTCTAAAGAAATACAGGTACGAATGCATGATTCTTTAATTAGGTAGGTACCTACTTTTAAATGTCTGTACAACTATTGTTTTACGAGACATGAAGGTATTGGAAATTCCTAATTTTAATAAAACTCTAAAAAATTGCCATAGGTAGTTATCGCAAGTTATAAAAAGAAAAGAAATAAAGTAACGTAAATAATGCAGGGCGCTTACAATTTTTGTACAGTTAACCTGATCATTGTTAATCATTTCTATCATTAATGGATTGGTTCTTGTAATTAATAATTGAGTTGATAATCATTTTGTAATTACTTAGGGTCAATTGCATCAACGATTTGATTAATTGTAAATAAAAAAGCATACTGTGCAATCATGCAATTCATTTTTAATTTTTAGTCGTTTCATTAAATTAATTTAATCGTTAATTATTTCATGCGATTAATTTAATTGTAAATCGTTGCGTACAATTAATCGTTAATCGTTTCCTACAATTAATAGTTACGTTAATTGATAATCCTCTCATTTGATTGACGATTAATTTACTACTAAATCGTTCGTGATGAACAGCAACTAAATTTTTAACCGTAATCGTTAATCGTTAGTCTGACTAAAATTTGCCCAGCGCTACTCCCAGTTTTAGAATAATTAAATCCAAAAACCTTAATATTCCTAATTACTGAAAAAAGATTTTTCTTCATAGAAAACATGGGATACTCAATCAAACTGTCTGTTGTTTGATATACTAAATTAGTTTCTCTCATAACTAACATTCATTTACACTATAGATAGACCAGTCATGTTTAAGATTGGAACAAAGGTTTATCGTAACTCAGTAAGTACTTTGAAAAAATGATAACCACCCAAATAGCATGAAAGCTTACTGTAAGCTTACATTTGGATTGATATACGCTTACTTCGCTTACTTGATTTGGTAAGTGTACAGTAAGCTTGTTATGAGCTCGACGTTTAAGCGACAACGCCGGCGCAACTCGCTCGCTCGGTTTCAAGCGTATAACAAGCTTGAATCAAGCTTGACGTTGAGCGGCTCCATCGCGCACTTTATCCGAGTTGATTTGCCTCAGCCGGCGCTGCAATCGCGCTTGCGTGTACTTTGGTGTATACATTTCGCTTCCCGACGCCGAGATATCGTTTACCATTAGATATCCTTGTTTGTTGTCCGTTCAAACTTCGAAACGAAGATATATTAACTTTAAATCAGTTTCTGTTATCAGTTTCACTTATTCCTCCAAGAAAAAAGTGAAAGGTAAGTGATTTTAAGATTTTTTTTTGCTTAGTGAAACCGGTTAACCTCGTGTTATTATGTTTTTTATAAGACCGAGCAGTAATAGTTATTTCAACTAACCAGTGTGAAATATAACGGCGAGGTGATAAAGCCTATCGACGGTCTAATTCTAATACCTCGTAACTGACGTGAAAGTCATTTTACAGGAGAGACGTTTTTTTGTTTTATTACGATAACTTAACTCCACTGGCAACAAACGTTTTATGAATTACTTACCAATACTGACAAAAACCAGTAGTGAAGCATTACCTCTCTTTCTTTTTATCAAAGTACATTATAATAGCAGATACGGGATATTGCACATATCATTCTGGAAATTTGGTTATTATTAAAACCCATTAATGCTCACTAATTGTTTTTAGAAATTAATTTTTTTCTCAATTTATTGCATTTTATAGACTTATATCACTGTAAAAATTCTTTAAGAAATTCTAAGTTGATTGGAATGTTACTTTAAAACTAAATAATATACACAAATCACAATTTTAACTTAATAGCTATATTGAATATGCATTATGCACCCACTAAGGGCTCTAACAAATTTTGTGCTTCGACCGTAAAATGCAATAAATCTTTCACCAACTACAACTACTACAAGATGACACTTTTTGAATAAAGTATTCGAAAAAAAAGTTGTTTATTAGCCTCAAAGAATCGTAAAATTTAAAGGTTTCCAACTAACTGCATGTCCGTAAATAAATATTATAAAAGTGTAATTGCATTTTAAGCATTTCAATTTTCTTTCCTTGATTTAGGTTTTTAAGTAAAAGCTTACATTAATCTTAAAAACAAGTTAAATTCAAACTTATTATAAACTTAATTCATGCTTGAATCAAGCTTGATATACACTTACAGGCGTGACATGTGTAACTGGTAGCTGGTAAAATAAGCTTGACATAAGCTTAACTTATAAGCTTATAGCTTGCAGGCTTGCTAGGCAAGCTTCTTGTAAGCTTACAAAACAAGCTTGCATTTGGTAACTAGGAAGCTTGATACAAGCTTGATATAATCTTTCAGGCTTGTCGAGGCAACCTTGTCATGACAAGCTTACTTTAAGCTTGTTTCAAACTATTTCTGCTATCTGGGCATAGACCTTGTTTTTATTAACTGAGTTTGACTTATTCATTTGTTAGTCTAATCCAAGAATCATTCATCTTCATACTGTAATTATTTTCTATAAAAACGTGGTTTATGTGGGATACCTTAGCATGACAATATGCTGACTTCTAGCAACTGAAATAACTTACATTTCGATTAGAACCACGACTGTTTTCGTTTAGAAACGACCAAAGGCTCTTTCTTGAATTCATAGCTATAATTTTGGGTTTAGGAGTTACATAAGTTTAAAGAATCTTTGTCACTTAGCAATCAAATACAAACGTGACCACATATTTAGAATTAATTAAAACTCTTCCTGACTAGAATAAAACAAGCAAGATTTCTGTATTTACTATCATGCAGAGAATAGTTCGATTGTTTCTGTTTTTGTTGTTCTACTGGTTTTAAATTTTTCCTACCGGACCGAAGACTTACGTGAGTTGTTCAGTTGCTATTAAATGTGGCTTGTTAAACATAGGAAGATTCTAGAAAGCAGAAACGCAGAATATTTCTTTCAAGAATGATATTGCTGTTCACGAACATGAGAAAACTGTTCTAAAGCATTAAAAACTCTAACTATGACCCTGTTATCATGGTCCTTGTCAGACTGTTTAGAGCGTAAGTGACAAACACAGCTAAAATTACACTTTCCCTATATTATATTCAAACAAAATGTTATAGAGTTAAGTATTATTAGCAGTAAGTAAAAATATTTTTTAAAATCTTCAATCTTATTAAGTTAATTACAATTCTGCCCATTACGAAACTAAAGATGAGAGATAACAACTACAACAAAATTTTCCTTATGTAGATTACCGAAAGTGAGGGATGATCTGTAATAAACTTAATTGTGCTGACGCAATAAATAAAAATTGTCTTCCTGTTGTATCATATCACTTTCCTTTTGCTGCTGCATTTCTCCTATCTGTCTATTAAGTTATAGCCATTTGTTATCTTGACTTCAATCGTTTTACATGGTTAGATACTCAAAGAATACAAGACTATTTTATTTGACGTAAAAGTCAACCAGTATTTTTACAGTTTATGGTTTTACAAAAACTCTTTTTCTTAGAAAGCTCGATCGTTCGTGCTCTACGATATTCTGTCTAAAAAGACTAGTAATAAATAATCAATGAAGAAATGAAGTGCACCTCTTATAGGTTAATATAGAAATTAAATGAGTCACTGTCTAGGAAATTCTAGAGAAACTCACGATTCGAATTTGTTTTGAGAGAACAAATCTATGTATAAATTGTACGAGTTCGAGCTGAGATTTATAAATAGCATTATAAGTAATTTATGTCTGTTGCGATTGGGCGTTCTCCTTTTGACATTCTGGAGATTTATGTTAACAGAGTGATGGGAGGTGCGCATTGTTCAACATTCGTATCAGCTCGATTCTTACCAACGGAGAAATATTATTTATGCTGCAGATATCGATAAATTATTATTAAGGAATATTGTAATACCAGAACACCTTTTATTTGTAAAAATGAATCAAACACAGTTGTATAAAAAACAAAACTTATATGATATTCAAAACAAGAAGAAGTAGAAAAAACCTGGCAAACAAATCCCTGTAAGATATTTAATCAGATGAATTTATGTAGAAAAAGTCAATGAGCTTCTTTTTTAACAATACGTTACGTAAAATATTTTCCAGACTAAATAACAATAAATTATTTGTTAAAGTTGTATTACATACAATTATTTGTAGCTACATTAAAAATAGAAATGTTCACTGGCATTTAACCAATCAACTTCACGCATCGTCACCAAAGTAAGGCTAGGTTTGACAACTATATTCACTTGTGTTTGGCAGAAAAACATCAACGCTTTAGATATTGCAACTTATGAGAGAAACATCTGCTATTTAATTAGTGTTTCGGTTTAAAAGTAATATAACGACTTCATTGAATCAAGTATTTTACATTTACAGTTAGCATATTTTGTCATTTCGAAACCTGCGGTAATAGTTTCTGTCCCTTTTTATCTTTATTAAATCTTAATTAACTTTTGGACTATATTCAATGGATGGAAATTCAAGTAGATTTTTATGATAAAATAGAATTTTAATATTTTTTTTACTAAGGAAACTATTATTATGATGAAGAATTTGTTCTTGTTTGTAAAGCTATCGTGGAGATTGAACCACTTGAAAATATTTCTACCCAAATGTTTTAAAAGATGGCATTAAATTTACTACTTTAATTTTAATTCTAATGAGCACCACTAGATGTCGCTATATCCCTAAAGTTGCTTCATGCACTAAAATATTATCGAGTGTACCTATATAATGGTAACAGCATAAATTGTTTTTAAATTTGTTATGTTTGTAAACAGATTTAATTGTTAAATTTGGGTTTTCAAATTTTTTAATTCTGGTTTTGTGTTACGCACAAATGAATACCAGAAGATAAAAATAAAAAACACAAGAAGTTTAAATTGGTTCTTTCATAATTATAATGTTATATGGCTCTTATACTTTTACAAAATACAGTGTAAGTAATAAAACAATTACAGTTTACCATTCATACTGTTAGTGATCTAATGTTATAAATAATAATAATCAGATTTTTTCTAAAACAATTGATACTGATTCACTATTACTCGTAGTAAATAGTTGCTAATACCATACCAAGTAGGCGACAACAAATTCTGCAAATGGAGTTATGCACTTCAATCAAATAATGCAAAGAGTTTATGTAGAGTCCATCTTTTTGGGTATGATCAGATTTCTCAGTACACCATATTTGCCTCAAAAATCAGAAAACAGAAATCAGCCTGCTATCGTTTCCCTTTCCCATAACAACATGACCACACATCAGTTACGATAGCCTCTGGAGAAAAACCTGAAACAAAAACCGCGTAAATACTTTCATAGATTACAAATGTCTCAAAGTAATTTGCAAATCTTGCCATCCACCAGCTAGAGCCTTGAGGACATACAAGTAACACTAAAGTTCAGAGACATGATTGAATAAGACAGATGCTGAACCACACTGTACAATAGACTTGTCATTTTGTAAGTTGCTAAAATGCAATATACTATAGGAAAATCATCTCTTGTACAAAAGGTAATTTTCTTAAATGAATAATAACTGTATGTTGTCAATCTATCCGAGATTCGATATACTCGCCGTTTGCTTTCATACGTGATCTACCGACAATGTCGCAGTAATTCAAATGCTCTAGAACTATAATTTTCACTAGCAGTCTTTTTATTATTTATTATCCAAATATTTATGCTAAACTCAAATCTTGATTTATCTTTTCACACGCCTAGGTGTGAGAAAAAAATATGATCGTGTAAGTGAGAATTGACACGCCGAAGATGCGTATAAGTTTCCAATGCGAATAATGTCTGACTTTTAAGTATAAAAATCTTGACTTCTCCCGATTCTTTCCTCAGATTCTGCCTATTCCACCTGAAGAATGAATTACACAAACTTCTTTAAATGCCATTATTTTATCTGGTAAATTGCTCTAACTATTTCTTAAAAGCTAGTAATTTCGTAAGAGACCCAGTATTAGGTATTATTTCTGTTCTTTTACTACTATTAATGTATTAGTATTTTACCTTAAGAAATTCGAATTAGTAGATCATTGTACCCTGCCTTACTTTATTGAGCTTGTCATTCATTTTCCATTCCTTGTCCCTTAAATAATAATTTCCATTCTGGCTCGAAGACAACATTACTAATACCATATTTATATATTTACATTGCATAATCAGAAACTTTTTTACGGAACCCTAAAGCAACTTAGACAGAAAAAAGAATATAACATGATGAATATAAGAGGAAAAGATGGAAATATAATCACAGAAGAAAACCAAATAATGGAAAGGTGGAGAGTCGAAAATAACCACAGAGGAAACGCAAAAAGAGATAAACGATAATGAAGAAATAGAACAAATACAAGAAAAAAAAGTAATAAATGCCACACAAAAGTTAAAATTAGGAAAGCACCAGGAATACACAATATAACACCGGAAATGATAAAGTATATGGGAAAAAAGAGATAACATAACTTACAGAATTATTGAACGAAATAATGAAGACCACAAAAGTGCCAGATGAATAGAATGTAGGAATCATACTACCTACACACAAGAAAGGAGATAAAAGAGTTTGCGAGAATTATAGAGAAATAACCCTAACAAGTGTACCTGCAAAAGTATTTACAAGAATAATCGAAAAAGGGATTAGGAATAAGATCGAAAATACAATAGAAGAGACCCAATGTGGATTTAGAAGTGGGGGAAGCACAAAAGACCTAATATTTACAATAAGACAAATTAACGAAAAAGTTATAAATAAAAACAGAGAAATACATATGTGCTTTATTGACTTAGAAAAAGCATTTGATAGGATAAGAAGAAAAGATATATGGAAAGCACTAGAAAGAAGAGGTGTAGATAAAAGGAATATTGAAGTAATAAAATCAATGCACAAAAATAACAGCAACATAGTTAGAACCAATAATGAAGAATCAAGAAAATTCAAAACAAAGATAGGATTTAAACAAGGATGTGCGTTGAGCCCTCTTTTATTTCCAGTAGTATAAGACGAAACAATAAAAAAAGCAAAGAAAAAGATGAAGATATTAAAATTGGGATATTGACAAATGGAACAAATAGAAATAAACGAACTTATGTTTGCAGATAATATGGCTATAATGGCAGATGCAGAAAATAATCTACAGCACAATCTAGATGTGTTAGAACAAGAATTGAAGAAAATAAACCTGAAGATAAATATAGAGAAAACTAAAAGCATGATAATGTCAAAAGAAAATAAATCGCATAACATACGACTACAAGCAAAAGAAATAGGACAAGTAAAAAGTTTTAAATATGTGGGATCAATAATAGAAAGTAATGGAAAATAGACGATAGAATGGGAAAAAGAGCAAGGATGTTTAATATGATGAAAACGACATTTTTAGGGAACAAGGAGATACCCAGTAAAATAAAAGCAAAAGTAGTTAAAAAAGTGGTAAGACCGACAATTATGTATAGCAGCGAAACATGGACATTAACAGAGAAATTTAAAACACGTCTGAATGCAATGGAGATGAGATTCTTAAGACATATAAAAAATAAAACTAGGAGGGACAGGATGAAAAATGATGAATATCGGAGAAAACTACAAATAGAACCCATATATGAAAAAATAGTAGGGGGACAATTAAGGTGGTTTGGACACGTGTGTCGTATGACAAAAAATAAACTAGTAAAAAAAGTGTACGAGTTGCAAGTGCCGGGTAAAAACAAAAAAGGAAGACCCGGAAAAACATGGAATGACGGTGTGCGAGAAGAAGCAGAGGAAAAGGGAATAAAATGGGAAGGAATCAAATAAATAGCCGAGGACAGAAAACTATGGAAAGAAAAGTGTAAAAGGAACCAACTCCCCCAGTCTTACACCTAACAGTAGGAAGGCATAGGATTAAGTAAAAGTAAGTAAGTAAATATATTTACATTGCGTTCAAAATTTTGTTTGAAACTTGAAGTAGAAAATAACAATAAAAAAGTGACTCAAGTTACTTCCAAATAAGAGGCCAAAAGACAACTGAATCAATCTTTCATCTAACACTGTATCCTCCACAAAGCTAATTGTGGAGGACATGACGCTCTTGTTCACATGTTAGGCTTCTGTCCTAAAGAACAGTTGTTTTACACGTCACAACAAAAAACGAGTACTAATTGCAGTTGAAGCATTACATCAAAGCGACTCAAACCGACGAACGAATATAAGCAACAATCATAAATCAGAATAGTAACATAGACGTTATATTGAATCCAAAGGTTTGCTTTGAGAATACCGTGATACAATTGAAAAAAGTCATTAAAGAAAAGAAATGGATTTACAAACCACGCATTTCATATTTGCAAAATCAATGGCGTCACAAAGTAGGAAGTATGGAATTCTTAATTACAGTCAGAAGGATAACAAAATTTGTAGTTGAATGTTTTAAAAAATTGAAAAATCTGCTAGCATTGATACAATTGCATTTACATTGGAACCAATTAATTTCAAATTAGCTAGACTGTGAAAATGGTCGGTGAAAACATGGCAAACATGACGCAAACTTAATTGTTTCTACAACATTCGAAACTGTTACCATGTATGTTGCTCATACTCAAAAATTTATTCCTGACGCATTATCATACCACCATGCACTGGGATTGATACCGTGACGTAAACTCAAAATGCCACTATTGAAGATTCGTATTTGATACCAAATTCAAACTTTCCGGTTTTACTTAGTAACTAGTAACAACTGTTGGCATTCCAACTGACGATGCGATGTCAAACTATCAGTTGATGGTCTATGAAGAAACCTTCTTGCCTTAAACAGAGTTTTCCAAAGTGAGTGATACCGCTCCCTGGGGGAATGCAGGAACGATCCAGAGGGATGGCAGTAGCCTCGAGGACAATTATGATGGAAAATGTGCTGCGTAACAAAATGCAAACTGCAAATAATTAATCGCAGTTATTTAAAAATGCTGCTGACAAAATTAGTGCTGATCATTAGCAAACTGCTAGCAGTGCATCATATTCGTCTTTTTCAGAATTATTTTTTATGTTATTTGTAATTTCCATCTAAATATTATCATTGTTATCCTAATTTTTTGTGTGTAATGAGAATGCTATTATAGCTAGTAAAATTTTGTACTTTCAAGTTTCAAGATGTCTTATTTCCAAATAGCATACGGACGTCCAGTGAATGTCCATAGCACGAATACATGCATTTGTAACAGTTTTGGACATCCAACGTATGTCCGTTACTGATATAATCTGTACCTGGCCATTCGCCCATTTCTAGATGTCCCATGGATTTTATTAAATATAATAAAAACATTCGGATGAAGCTTGAACCAAAATAGGATATCCAATGGGCGACAGCTAACGGTCATCTGATGGACGTCAAATGAACTAACTTTGGACCACAAATGGACATCCAATAGACCCATAGGGTTTACAAAACTTTTCTCTACTATGTTATAGAAATATAGATACATAAACGACCATA
Source organism: Ignelater luminosus (assembly GCA_011009095.1). NCBI lineage: Eukaryota > Metazoa > Arthropoda > Insecta > Coleoptera > Elateridae > Ignelater > Ignelater luminosus. The sequence goes on along the minus strand of VTPC01003689.1, from coordinate 16,315 downwards.
AAATTGTTATTGCATCTTTCTGTTTGTTTGCTTAAAGAAGGTGCATTTCCAAGGGGCGCTGAGTAATTTTTTTCTGAAAAACGAATGATAGACCAAACAAATGTGAAATGTCTGGTTTTAAAACTTTGGATTGACACTACTTAAGCCTATATCAAGGACGATCAAAAAGTTAAGAGTTTAGATTAAAGAATTAAACAACATTAGACACTCACAATGTCACATTGTTAAAACGTCAATTTATTGTTAAACTAGAAATCCAACTGTGAAATGACATTTATTATCTGCATTTACTTTTCTTTCTATTTCTACAACTAACTGAAATGTCTCATGTAACTTGGGACACTTTACTTTTTGTGCCCCGTATACCTACAGTTGTTGATCTAGAAATATCTTTGGGATAAGCCCGAGTACTATGTATAAAACTATAAAGCGTAGAAAAGAAACCTTGCATCTGTGTATCTCACTTAATTTATACGAGTCTCTCTAAAATAAAAGGATTTGGGGGCCACCGATACTATCTTTTCAAAAAGTACAAAAATTATTTCTCAAACTGCAATGTGCAATTTTGAATTTTAATTTGATCACTTACTCTTAGGTATCGGAATAAGTGCATTTGATTGTGAGCTGAACAACATGCATACAAGAGTAATCTAGAGCAAAATGAAGACTATAGCTAGGTTGGTTGTCGATACACCTGGATAACAAGCTATGGAGAGCTTCTGCCAAAACATCAGAATATGAGAGAAAAATAGAGACAACTTGTTTCTGACCTTTTTTAGAAATTGATCATTTCTTTGAGATCTTAGTAAAAGTAAAGAGAGACGTCTTCACATTTTAGGCAGTGGAATCTAAATAATTCGACAACAAGCCTTCAAGATAAATCAAACGAATTTATAAACATCATTAAGACTCTAATCTGAAAATATCTATTTACCCCCTTTGCATATAAAGTTAGGGCTGATAAAGAATTTTGTAAAAGGTATGGAACGTTTCGGAAGAGGTTTTCAGTATATAAAAGAAACATTTCCAAAAATCAGCAAAGCTACGATAAAGGAGGGCATATTTGTGGGTCCCCAAATTCGGCAATTAATGAATAACAGCGGTTTCGATGCGGTTCTACAAGAAGAAGGAACGGTGGCGTGGAATTGTTTTAAATCTGTCGTAAAGGACTTTTTGGGCAACAACAGAGCGGGAAAAATTTTAAAAACTTTGTCGACGACATTTGATAGCTTACCGTAAAACGGGATGTAATATGTGGCATTATTTACATTCCCATTTGGATTTTGACTTGTACACGCGATCTGTTACTCGGTACATGCAAGAATAGAGATTGTTTTATCTAATTCTAAATTAAGAACGGAATTTTTTTATAACATACCTCCAGGATTCGTTTGACATCCAAGCAGTAAACACGTGCTAGAGTGTACTCTTGTATTATTATAAACAGAAAACGTTATCATCAGTCGGGAGTGATAACAACGTCCGTGTTGGTCGTTTAGCTATCGCGACGAAATAAATATGAGCATTAAATCCTAATAAATGGATTTCTACAATCACAATTATGCAAGATCGCAAAATGAACAGGCATTGTACAACGAATGGAAAAAAGTTAAACAAGAAAAAATTACTATCTACAACAAATTTAAACTGTTAGAGAGTGATTTAATAAATTTGCAAAGAAAATATTCGCAATTAGAAAAAATTGTGAATAAACCTAAAGAAGAAGAAAAAAATACAATATGAGACAGACGAGGAAGAGCTAGCGAGAGAGACAGAGTGGATTAGAGTGAAAGGAAAGGGAACTAAGAAAAGAAGAATGGATACTTCATTAACCCCACCTACAAAACAAGCCACTAAAATTACACAAATTAAAGCTAAGAAAACTCAACAACCTCTGCCAGTAATAATAGATAGTGTTAAAAATTTTGAAAAACTACATGAAGAAGTGAGCGAAATTATGATAGGATTTCAAATAAAAATAATTAATAACAGAAACATTAAAATAAATGTGCCTGATGGTGAATGCTATAGAGCACTGACAAAAATGCTAAGTGAAAATGGCTATTCGTGGCACTCCTACGAAAATAAACAAAACCGGCCAATCAAAGTTGTAGTAAAATATCTACCCCATGACTTTAATAGAGAAAAAATAGCCAGAGAACTGGTCAAAAGAGGCTATAAAATAATAGATGTAATTAACAAATTAAAGTGGAAAACAAAGGAACCTCTGGACGTTTTTACGTTAGTGTTTAGCCATGATGAAGATATTAACAAAATTTATGAAATTAAGGATATTCTGGACATCGGAGTCCAAATAGAACCAATTAGGGCTTCAAAACTAATTCCGCAGTGTAAAAATTGCCAAGCGTATGGACATACCCAACGCTACTGTGCCAAAGAATCGCGATGTGTCAAATGCACTGGGAAACATCATACTAGGAACTGTACCAAACCAACAAACGAGAAGCCAAAATGTGTCCATTGTGGAGAGGCCCATCCAGCCAACTACCGTGGATGTAATATAGCAAAAGAACTTCAAAAAATAAAAACAAACAGGATGAAGAAAGTAGAAAAACCAAAACAACCTGTCCGAAATGAAATTAAAGAATATGCAACACAATTAAATTCTTACAAAAACACAAATCATGTACCATACAGTCAAATATTGAAAGAGTCAATACAGACAGATAAAGGAAAAGAAAGCACCAAACAAACTACAGACATCGAACAAAACTTGCAGCTAATTCTAAGCAAATTAAATGAACAAGCAAGTTTAATGAAAAGCTTTGACGAAAGATTAATTAAGCTTGAATATGGCAGACAAGGAGCCACCCCTAAAAATAAAAATGGCTAATGATCTTCGAATTATGGCCTGGAATGCTAACGGACTGCTACAACATCAGCAAGAATTACAAGCAATCCTCGACATAGAAAAAATTGACATCTGTCTCATAAGTGAAACACATTTCACAAAACAAACACATATCAAATTTAAAGGTTATAAGGTCTACAACACCATACATTCAGAAAACACTGCTAAAGGGGGTAGTGCAATAATAATCAAAGAAAACATCCTACATTATGAAGAAATTGGAAACGAAACAGAAGAAATACAAGCTACTGCAGTCAATGTAAGAACGAAAAACTATCAAATAACAGTAGTGGCAGTTTACTGTCCACCAAAACATGCACTAAAACGAAACCAATATCTTGATTTTCTAAACAGACAAGGTAATAGATTTATTATTGGAGGGGATTTCAATGCTAAACATATATCTTGGGGATCAAAACTGACTACGACCAAAGGCAAAGAACTTTATGAAGCTATAAAAGAGTATAAATGCGAAATGATGTCTACTGGAAAGCCAACATACTGGCCGACGGACTACAGTAAAATACCAGATTTGATAGATTTCTATATTGTAAAGAACATTCCTGCAAATTACATACAAATAAAAGAAGGTTGGGATATGAATTCAGACCATTCACCAATTATCTTAACATTAAGTCAAACTGTAATAGAGAAAGAAGATTGCCCGATGTTAGTAAACAAGCACACGGACTGGAAAAGCTTTAAGATGAGTCTTGAAGAAAATATTAATCTTTCTGTACCATTAAAAAATGAGCAACAACTTGATGAAGACGTGGAGTTGTTTGTAAGAAATATACAGCAGGCAGCTTGGGAAAATACTCCTACACTTAGAAAAAGAACTGCAGGAAATAACTACCCAAAAGAAATTAGACAAATAGTAACCGAAAAAAGAAAACAAAGACGAAGGTGGCAACAAATAAGATCACCCCAAGACAAAACAAAGTTAAATAATCTTAGTCAACAATTGAAAAGAGAAATAAAACTGCTAAAAAATGACACTATTAACACATATCTGAAAGAACTTACCAACGATGGTTGTACAGACTATTCTCTTTGGAAAGCAACAAAGAGATTGAAAAGACCGATCCTGCAAATCCCGCTACTAAGAATGGGAAATGGAAAGTGGGCACGGAGTAATCAACAAAAAGCAGAATTGTTTGGAAATCATCTAGAAAAAATCTTTCAAGACAGCGAAGAATTAGCAGAAGAATTAACAACAGAAAATTCAATACAAGAGAAAGAAAGTATACGACTCACCTCTCCAAAAGAAATAATCAATGAAATTAAAAATAATATCAATCCAAAAAAATCTCCAGGGTTCGATTTAATAACTGGGAAAATACTCAGAAATCTGCCTAAGAAAGCCATAGTAAAATTAACAAACTTAATAAATGCATCCTTCAGACTGCGATATGTGCCAAGTTTGTGGAAAATCGCGGAAGTGATTATGATACCAAAACCTGGCAAGCAACCACACGAAGTGACATCATACAGGCCTATTTCCTTATTACCAGTAATTTCAAAATTATTTGAAAAATTACTACTCAAAAGGTTGAAATCTGTTATTGAAAGACAAAAATTAATACCAACACATCAATTTGGATTCAGAAACAAGCATTCCACGATTGACCAAATCCACAGAATAACAAGTATTATTGAGAAGAGCCTCGAAGAAAAAAAAGTTTGTTCTACAGTCTTTTTGGATGTGGCCCAGGCATTTGACAAAGTTTGGCACAAAGGGCTAATACACAAGTTAAACTCATATTTCCCAGAACAGTACGTAGAAATATTACATTCATATATAACCGATAGATTCTTCAGAATAAAGCAGGAAGATGCCTATTCTGAACTGAAAGAAATTCAAGCGGGAGTGCCACAAGGAAGTGTCCTAGGTCCGGTTCTATACCTGCTATATACTTGTGACATTCCACAACCAGAAAATAACACAATAGCCACATTTGCGGATGACACTGCTATAATGGCAATTGGAAATAATAATGAAGAATCAACTGAAAAACTACAAACCGCTATTCAAGAAATACAGAAATGGACAAAAACATGGAAAATCAAGCTGAATGAAAGTAAGTCATGTAGATTTTACAAACAAAAAAATAGAACCAATACCAGTAAACATTAATGGTCAACAAATACCCTACTCAAACCAAGCTAAGTATCTGGGCATGACCCTAGACGCAAAACTGCGATGGAAGCCTCATGTCAAAAAGAAAAAAGAAGAGCTAAACCTAAAATACAGAAAAATTTACTGGGTGATTGGTAGGAATTCCACTCTGTCTCTGCATAATAAAATTTTGTTATACAAACAAATACTTAGACCAGTTTGGACTTACGGAATTCAGCTCTGGGGCTGTACCAAACAAAGTAATAAAACAATTATACAACGAGTCCAAAATAAAGTATTGAGAAGTATGGTAAATGCACCTTGGTACTCTAGAAACAGCGACCTCCATCGAGACCTGGAAATGGAGACTGTGGATGAAATTATCACAAGATTTGCCAGACAACATGAAGAAAGACTTCATCAGCACGTGAATGTTGAAGCCATCCAGCTCCTTGACAACACGCAACTAGTGAGAAGGCTCAGAAGACTTAAACCTTTTGAGCTAATTTGAATTAGTGTTAGAGTCAGTGAAAAGCAGAGAATGGTGCGGTAGTGTACACGTCAGGTGTAGGGTACTTAGTTAAAAGACAGCTGAACATTAAGGACACTGATGAGTATACCTTAATTTAAGTTTTTTCAAATAGTAAGCTAGGCTAGAATAAAATTGCTCATTGGTCATAATTGACCAGATAGTAATACTAAGACAATAAAAAAAAAATTTGGATTTTTTCCCAGAGAATTCGGAAGCTGTAAGTGATGAGCATGGGGAGCGTTTCCATCAAGACCTTTCAACGTTGGAAAACTTGTACCAAGGAAAATGGAATTCGAACGTGTTAAGGAAAAACCGAAAGCAGATTTGGATTCAGCATAAAAAAATTATTCAAAATCACCTATTTGTAAGTAGGAACCAGAAAAAAATGTTTCAATTTGTTAATCAGTGTTATCTTTCAATACTCCTCTGGTTATAAAACGTTGAGCTTCATCATGCGTAACTGTAAACAGTTTACTAACATCGATTTTTTCTTTAATATGCTCCAAGCTGGAGTATCGTGCTCTAGTTTGAAGTCCTCTTTATCAATGCCACAAAAAAGCTATTCAAGGAGTTCAAAGAAGATTTTTGCAGAACCAATGTTGTTTTTTGGAATTACCTTTTTATGCAATATGTAATAATTACAATATCATAAGTAACTGGGTAGATATAAACGCTGACTCATTATGCAAGATTCTCGAAGTGGTATATGATGGTTTCTAAATGTTGAACCAACATTTTAATATAACACACTCAGTTGTATGTTAATAAATACCGAATTAACGGTAGCCATTTAGTGATTACTAATCAATCAATAGATGGTTAAATCTAAAACGATTCTGATGCTATTGCTGTTATTAATTTTACTCGTGAAATTGTCTTTCGCTATGTTATTAAAAAACTGATTGCTGCACTAGTTAGTATATTTATATTCATTTAATTAAACTTTGTAATTTACTGAATTAAGATTTTAACAAACCCAACTGAATTTTTTTTATAATCGAATCATAACAACCCTTTCAATTTTTTTGCGTGATAAAATATCCATCGAGTTATAACTAGAAAACTTTTTACGTGCATGAGTTGTTCGATTTATCTGTGAACTATTCAACCCTTGTGTGAACTACTAACCCCCATCTACCCATATGTTGCTTTTGCGCGAGTCATATCAATCAGAAGAGCAACATGTGGTTTAAACTCACAATCAGTCGTAATGTACGCGGTTTGCTGTACACGTTAAAATTCGCGAAGTATTTAAATATTAAAATCGTTGAACTGATAAGAAATTTTCGTTTCTGTAGTGTATAACTTCTGGAAATTAAATTCTAGTTTTTAATTTTGTTTTTCTGTAAGATCGTATTACGTTTTATTATGGAAACTTGTACATATATATGAGATACACAAAATATGACAGTAAGTGCAATGCCATGTACCTACATCTACATCAAATGTGATGTGAAAAATTACATGGCAAGATATAGGAGATAGGTAGGAGTACTTGTAATTTATTAGATTTTTGTTTTCTTTTTAGGATTAAACTTCTTTAAGCTCCCTTAAGAGGTAAACGGACTTAGATAAAAAATAAATGTATAAGCTTATTATGTCAAGTAAGACAATAACTATATTTTTCTTAGGCAATTAAATCTAATTCGGTGTGACCTTTTTAGAAAATCCGACATTGGTGTCTGTATAGCAGTGCATTATATCTTCATGTTACTGTTACATTACATAGCAGAAGCAGGACGAGACTTTGCTAACATGACTTGACATCTACCTTTGAAATTCCCGTCTCCTGAAACTGATACGCCGTCTGAGACACGTCAGATCTCGACATCAATGTAACTCTTAGACTTGTCGCCGTCAATGTCGTTACGGAGAGCATTAGTACTCTACTTGCTCGTGATGCATACAACATTCATTTAATGATAACGAAATTCTCACTAGTGTTGTATTGCACTAACTTCTCAAATTGCAAGGTTGTTAGAGGTTGGTATTTCAAATGACAGGGATACATCTAATAAACAACGACTTATTAGATAGTTTCAAAGATTATCTCAGCTAATTAGAAGATAAACTAGAATTAATTGATTAATTTTTAAAATTCTCGCAAACTTTCCGTTTTATATAAAACCTAATTAACGGTTCTAATATCTCACAGTCGATATCATATTCAGGTTCAGTTTGAAAACCTTATGAGGGGACAAGACAGAATCCGATAACGCGAATTTAAAAGACAGCGATAGGCCGTCTATGAAGCAATCATATCGAATCGATTCTTAATTAGTCTTTCTTAATAATAATCGTCATCGCAGTCTACTTTGAAGTGTCACTCAGCAGATCGGTCGTGCGTCCCAAGAAGACGTTTTAGAATAGATTAATCGTCACGTGACACGTCAATCTCGTCATCTCTTTATTACCGAACTTATTGTTTATTGTTCTCACAAATAGGATATCGATCAAATCGTGGATCGGTGTTGTTTAAAGCCTTTCTTCGCCCTGACTTGCAACTTGTTTAGAATTATGCAAGTCTAGTTCAGTTTAATTTACTTAATCAATCTTATCTGGGTATGTATCCCAACACTGAAACTTTTATCTCCACGTCTATCTTATTCAGAGATCACTCTTTCAAAGCTTCAATTCTATGAGAAGGAATAGAAGAAGATTCACAGCCGGACTTTACTTTTAATTGGAAACTAAATTTAGAGCATTGAAATTGATCGGAGCTATTTAGATTGGTGCAAATATTTTAACTGCACTTCAAACATATTTTCGAAAGGATATATTAAAGAAGTTATTATTTCATAATCAATACCTAATAAATGATATTTTTTTCTCTACCTGTTGAAAAGCTAATAATAGCTAAATATTGATATTAAAGTGGAGTAATTTACAAGTACAAAAACCATAAAGAAAATTCTTTTCATTGAAAATTATTTGATATCTTAAAATGATTAGTACTAAACTAAATACAGATTTTACGGTATTTTTAACGTTACCTTCTCCTTGCATGTTCTTTAATTTATTTTTAATTATCGGAGTTAAGGAAATTTCATCATCTACACTAAAACAAAAATTTTTATAAATAAGTTTGTGATGCCTCCAGGTGAATGTTTAAACTATTACTAATGCTACAGCCACAGTAAAAAGAAATAAATTAAAAGAACCAAACCAAAATTTTAGAAAATGCTAACAGAAAATTTGGGGCAAAACGATACAGGAATAGGGCTGAGACAAGGGAAATACTTGCCTCTATAGTACAAAGCAAAAAATTAAAAAGAAACTAAAATAAGTATTATATACAGGGTTTGCTAAAAAATATTGTTACTGCAAGTAATGTCACAAAATAATTGCCACGTTTATGTCACTTGTATTACTTGAGAGTGATCAGTGTTATTAACACATCTGCGCTTTTCAAAGTGGGGAAATTACTACTTCTGTAGTTTTTTGGATGAAATGATGCTGTCTGCCATAATTTTAATTGTGTTGTAATTCATAATGTAAATAGAACAAGCAGATAGTCCTAATGTAGAAGTTTTCATTACCATCTTATTTCTAACCTTTAGACACAGTGACAAGACTTTTAGCGGTCTATTGAGTGTTGTTGTTTTTGAAAAGTTATCTTAAAACTATTATTCGTAACCTCAAGAAATTACCAAGACATCAGCCAATTATCAGAATGGTCTGAAAGCCTTCTAACATTGCCTTGCTTCGAAATTTTAAGACACAAGGTTTTGTAGTCAAAACGACTTTCTTTTCTATCTCTAATGGAATTACTCAGTATTTTAGCTACGATGCCGATATATCATGATTGCTACAGAAAATATCGGTACTGCTTTAATAAAGGATGTGATGGAAAATTGTAAAGTTCCAAGTTTCTGTATTTTAAAGAAGCTTTCTTCCAATGAAATTATATTTTGGTAAGTTTTTCTAAGTTCCAGATAACCCTACAAGAATAGAACGAAACAAAGGTTCGTAATTATACAAAACCTTGAAACAACATTATTAGAAACTCTATATAAAATATTTGATAAGTCTAATCTCTTATAAATTAACGATGCAATCTTGTCTGCGAAAAGAATGATACAATACGAAGCCTACTAGTAACACCGAATTAACTAAAAGTATACACTGCAAATGTGCTAAAAGTTGACATTTGGAGATCAATATGCAACCCCATTGGAGTTCTATGCAAGAAAAAGCTAAAATTAACGCTTGGTCTAAAAGCTTATCCGTTCACGTCAGAAACTGACTAATAATTCAAAGAATATGTGCATTGCCGAAAGTTCTATTTGGTAGGACTAAATTTGCCAAAAATCAAACTGTCTACTTGGGATTTATGACAGATATTCTAATTCGCCACATTTAAGCAAATGCCTGCTGTTCAAATAATATTCAAAGCAAAGCATTTTGAAAAGTACAAAAGAATTATTCTTTTTGTGACAAGAAGTGGATAGCCATAAAAACTCATTAATCATTAAATCCTAACCCTAAGGATTCTACCCTTATCGAACTTGCCACATCGTACCTAATTTTCAAAACAATCTTCTAAACTAGTATCTAGTAATACTACTGATTTTATTTTATTTTTGAGCTATATACTTAGTTTGTACTTAAAACAGTTACAACTTTGTGTCAAGAACTATTTACAGGTAAAGTATGACTAAATAAATCGTTTTTCTTTAGTTAGATTAGTGCATTGCATTGAAAGATGTAGCTCAGGTTTGTTTTGGCAATATGCAATTTCTTGATCAAAAGTCGCACAAGGTCGAGCAGATAGAAATAAGCACAAAGCAGAAAAAATGAGAGAAGAAGAAGAAGATCTTGTATGTGGATCTAGGTACTGTTTTGAAGAATATCTTTTGATCTGATCTAAACTACTCAAGAATGAATAGGGATATTATAATTATATGGATCTGCAGATTTCCATAACGTGCGAATGTATCTATTAAACAAACATTGGATCAAGTAGGTATTTTCCACAAGATCACAGAAATATAGACGTTGTCTATCAAAAAATATCAATTGTTTCAAAGTTTGTTGAAAACATGTTGATTGTAACTGGTTAAGTTTATTATCATTTTTAATACTTTGTAAGACTTTATTGTTCGATATCTTGGACAGTTTTAATAGACAGACGACATTTGATACCACAACAAGTTAATTTTGCGATTGATTTGCAGCAAAGAGGAGAGCGACAGGTTGATATTGCAGATTTGTTAGGATGTTCGCAAAGTGTTGTTTCGCTTACGATAAACCGGAAACACCTCTAGAAGACCGGGCAGTGGATCCTCTTTCATTACGACACCTCGGATAGATTGATTTTTAATAATTAATGCCAGAATGCGCCCATTTTTTACTGCTAGACACCTGGAGTATGAACTTTAGACTGCGACATGTCTAAGCGTATCCGACCAAACCGTACAAAATCAGTTACGCAAGGTAGAACTGACATATAGTCACCTGAAATGCCCGGCCAGAACTCCAACGCATCGAAGTCAGAGAGTGCCCTGATCAAGATTAAGGCTACAGGAGCATACGCTTTGGAACGATATTATTGTATACAGATGAGTCGCGATTGTATTAAATCGGGACAATACTGTTGGTCGAGAAACCCTGACTTTTCTTGACAATAACACTAGGCCGTACCGTGCTTGCATTGTTTAGGATGCAATTAAAGAGGAGAAAATTAATCAGCTAGCCTTTCCACCACTTTCGCTTGCTCTAAACGCAATGGAGCACATATGAAATATGCTTCAGAGATGACTGGACGGTCATCATTTTCAACCAGCCGCTATTTATCAGCTTGCTGTACTACCACGAAGATGTCAAGCAGTTATTGATGCCCATGGAAATGCAACCACTTATTAATATCTTGAATTTCTATTATTTCAACTGTTATAACTTTTTGTTACGGTGTTAATTTTAAATTATTGTTATTTTATTTAATTATCCTATGTCCAATATTAAACATTTCTGTAAATAATTAACATCCGAATATTCACAAATGTGTTTTTGCAAGACAAAATGTGTATCACCCTTTAAAGATCATACTATACAAATATCCCTATTCTTCTTGAGTAGTTTAGATACTAATTGAATGGATCTTAAGCCTTTAGATCCAAGATCCGTACTAGATCAATCGAAGTAATTATATTTAACTTATAAAAAATTTCCTTTTTAATAAAGTATTTAATTTCAGATTTAATTTACGATCTATCACACAATGAACGTTAATACTTGAAACCATAAAAAAATACGCAAGCTTACACATTCAAAAATAAAATTTTTTAAGCAAAATAAAAACGGTACGACTTCCTTGTACCCGCCTACCACGGATCAGGTCCGTTGAAGAGTCGTATTGCCAGGCTTGTCGAAAGGGTCACGAGGGTACTGAGTTTAGGTGCCGAAGGTGCCACGAAAATTAACGTGCAGTTCTGTGAGCTGAGCTGAGCTAACCTAACCTAAACTAACCTAACTTAACCTCTAACCTAACCTAACCTAACCTCTAACTTAACCTCTATCCTAACCTAACCTAACCTAAATGCTCATAGCTTTTGAACGGGGCTTCTCCGGCACCTAGACTCAATACCCCCGTCGTCCTCTGGACAAGCCTGACAACATAACACCTCAATTGACCTGATTCGTGGTAGGCGGGTATACAGTACAGCCATAAATACTATTCTGCTCTGTTCAAACGATTTTATCATAAAAACAAAATTTATAAATGTGATAATGTTTATTAAGTGTTACACTACTAAAATATATTTAAGAAATCACCAATCACTTTGTAGTTCTTAAATGTTCTAGGTTTACAAGCAAAAGACAGAACAATTAACAAAAATACAGGTAATGCTGCATTTTCAGATAGATAACTAAAAGTTATGCGGTCTCTCAAATTGCTTCTATTATGTTGGTACAGTTAGTGCAGCATGTTTTTGTAATTGTAACGTACCGAAGGTTCAATGACTTTTAAAGATAATTTAACAAATTTTAAATTTTAAATTTTCAGGATTTGAATTGTTTTAACCAGATGTTAGATATAGTCTCTCGACTTTTCACACGAAATGCAGCAATAGGTAAAAGAAGTAATTCAAAGACATCACAATATCGTTTTAAATCATAAATTTTGTTATCAACCTTTAAAGGATTAGAATAACTGGGTACTTTGACCAACTTAATTTAATATTTATATGTTGTATGTCAACTTTATGCATTATAATTTCCTGAAACAAAAATAAAAAGTATCTAAGAAGGATCTAAATACTTTTTGATAGAATTTGGATCTGTCTCTAGGTACATAATTAAACAGATGCTCATCTATCTGAACTAGATCCAGGTTTAAAAAAGCATCTGAATTTGGAACTAGATACCGAGTGGTAGGATCTTCACCAATCCTGATTATAAATTACAAGTGTTGTTATTCTTGACAATTTTAATAAGTGAATTTCCCAGATTGTGGGATTTTTCTGAAAACACAAAGTGTCTCAAATTTAAGTTTTAAAAAAATACTATCACAATGATCATAAAATTATGCATATTTTCCTGCGAAAATTTTTTTGTCAGGGTAATAGTTTATGAGATAAAAAGTAAACGTCGATGTTTCAAAGCAAGGATTCATCTTGACGGAGGGGGCCCTCACAATGTGCAGTGCTTAGGGCACCTGAAGATATTAGGCCGGCCCTGATGTTGACAATAAACAGAAAAAGGGTTCATTCTGACTTCTGTCTCAAACTATACTTTATTTCTGATCACTTTTAACCGCTTTCCATAAAAAAGGAACACTAGTAAAGCTAATTCAATTCATTTAAAATTTTGCTAAGAACTAAATATAACTGAAAAACTCACATGATTAGATTCTTGTGTAACAAAAAGCTGGAAACAAAGAAACAGCTAATAGTACCTCAAACCTCGACTATTTTGAATGCTTCGTTCCTGCGTCTTCGTATGTCCACTTAAGGTATTTCACAGCAGGCTTGCTGAATTTGATAAACCACGCATCATGAAAATGCTTCAAACGTTAATCGGTACCTTGTGACATTAAATATATATATTGGTGGAGTGTATCAAGTGACTTCCGAAGTAGATATGCAACATTCGTTGTGACTTCCATTTTTACGTTGTTGTTTCCGAAATCGGAAGTCAGTACGTTTTGCCTTGTTTTTAGCATATTTGGGTACTAGGGGGCACCAAACGCCTAGATCCGATAAAATGTATGGAAGTGACTTCGTATTGGGGGTATCTTTTGAGTTTGGCACTTAGTTCCGGTATATGCCGTTGGCGCCACCTTCGCTTTTTGTACTTTACGTAACTACCCCTTAGTGACTTCCGATATGTGTACTGTTCCTTCTGATGTCCGAAATGTGGCAACGCCGAGTGCCAGCGCTTGCCTTTGAATGGGTGCGTCCAGGTAGTTATCGGCGGGTCTCTGGGCTTATTTTACTTTCTTGTTAGCACTACCTAATTGTCTGAACTATAATGCAGAACTGAAATTACTGATCGGTTTTTTAATAACCGCTCTTTTTAATTTTTGATAGCTCCTGATACTTTGTACATTGTAAAATTCTTTCTTCATGTATTCATTAATTAGATTAATAAATAACACATGCCCAATTTAAAATTCTTTATTAATTTCAATTTAACATTGTCCGCGTTACATCTTTAAATTTAGGATTCTATTACTAAACTTTTTCAAGTACAAAATCAATATATACGACCAATGCTAATTTAAGATAAAACGTCAATAATACTAATTCAAAGTTAATAAAGAAATTTAAATGAGGCATGAGTTTTTTACTAATCTAATAGGTACATGAGAAAAAAAGAAAAATTTCATAGTATATAAATAATCGTTCCTTTATTGTTAAACTACAAAATAGATTTGCAATTTGAAGATGATAAATGAATGACTATTAGTAACCATTCTACAGGACAAACAAGTGATATTAGCATATACCTTCAAAAAATACCATTAAGAGCTTGGAGCGTGGTAGAATTCTTTTTTTAGGAATAAAAAAGATGTGAGCTTTAATATTATGTATTTCAGTTTTGAGATAAATAAATAAAACGAGGATAAATAACCAAAGAACTTGATGGATCTATATCTTAAGAAATTTACGCTTGCTACCTTGAAATACTTAAGGTTTACAAATAAAGATTTGTAATAACATGCAGACAAATTAATTTTATAGCATAATGTTTATTAGATAATCACCGATAAAATATGGAAACTGAATTAAGTTTTTTAGTCTCTAACTAAATCCATATGAATGAATATATGTTTTTGAGAGATAAGATTCTAGAAGGTTCATTAGCCATGAGAAAATATCGATAAAATAACAGTAACAGCAAAACTTTTACTGCCAGATTCATTTTTAGGCTTTTTCAAAATTTCTGTTAGTTAATTTGTCGGTATTTTAATTTTTATTACATTATTGCTAACAGAAAAAAATCTCATTCATGTTGCAAGTCGTATTTATGCAACCTTTACTATTCTACTTACTACTACCTACCGTTAAACTAATCTGCTTTATGGCGGTGGTTGTAAATTTTATGTAAATTTTAAAATATTTCTTGCTTCCTGTCGGTTATTCACAATCAAACCAAGAACTTGCCACCCATTCTCACTTTTAATATTTTGAATATTACAGGAAAAGAAAAAGTATGAACGGTTTCAAAATGTTAATTAAAAAGCAAAAATTTCTTAAGTTTGCAGCTGAATAAAAGAAAAACCGTCGATCAGGGAATTTCAATATTTTGCTAATTTTACAAAAAAATGATTGATATATTGTTTGTTAATAACCCGTCAAATCGGTGAAAATCACGCAGCTTTGTATTTAATAAATTAAATTTTGATAGTGTACAGATCGAAACCGATGACTTTACGAAAAATCTATTAGTACCATTTTTAGAAAATATTATCTTGCTAATAAAATTTTAATAATAAAAACACTATTCCAATTTATTTATTAGTCTGACGCCTTTCGGAAATTAGAATATCATTTTCAAAGGCATAAATAAACAAGTTGTCATAGTCTCAACCATCTAAGTTAACTTAAAATCCAACCAAAAATTATGAATTCCATTTTTCGTTCAACAAATGTGCTTGTTTGTGGTCATAGGATGACTGAGTTCTATTAGATATTTGGGATAATTGAACTTTTCTGGGTGCTTGCGTTTGTAACATCGAACTTGTTCTTTGTATCTACTATCAAAGTTTCTAAGTGTTTGGCTAATGTACACAGAACTAGGACTGGGCGATTACCAACTTTAATAATCGATTACAAAAAAATAGTTGATTATTTCAATTAATCGGTTATAGGATTAATCGATTACTTCGATTGGATAATCGAAATAATCAACTTATTGGATATCGAATTATTGGATAGTTGCGTACTTGATTAATCGATTATTCAAAATAATAATCGACTAATCGTCAAATCAGTACCCAATTTATAATAAATTTATAAAGAGCTTCATGAACCCAAATAGGCGTCATTACTAACATGCCATCAAAACAAAATCTAACGTTAGCAATTTATTTATTTTTGTACCAAATTATCGATTATTATGCACAGCCCTACACAGAAGTTTGTAAATTCCTAATTTCATAATATAGTGTGTTGCGTCTTTAGCATCTGATAGGGTTCTTAAAATGTTGGTGCTAGTCGTGAATGTTATTTTTTGTTGAGCTATGTATTTTCTTAAAACCCTAGCAATAATTTCCGAAGGATTTCCAAAGTATGGTATGGTTAGTATTTAATGCCCTTGAATGAAGTGTTAATTGGGTAAACCTTTT